>NIVC01000012.1:1160000-1347500 GCA_002269645.1 Macrostomum lignano | reverse complement strand
GCGTTAGTTAAATTGTGCTTGCTCAACTATTTCTGTACTTGAAATGGTCACGTGATTTCATCTGTTCCGTTTCTGTGTCATAGTCACGTTCCATTCGTCAATGCTTCACACCCCGTTTCGATGTACCTGCAATCATAAACACAAAAATCATAAAAAAACAACTTGTAACGAATGTTCAGTACGAGGAGCTATTCGACAAGATCGACATCTCAAAGGAGGGCAGCGTTTCCTGGGACCAGCTCGCCCAGCACATGCTGCTGCAGTTCTACGAGCGCGACGATAAAGTGAAGAGCACACAGCTGCCGCAGTGGCGCGACATCCGCATGATCCCGGCACCGCACAAGGACGTCATCCAGAGGGTGGACTTTTTGCGCAGCTCGCACAAATACGTCACTGTTTCTCGGGTGAGCTTTCCGAATTCTCACTGGCGGTGCTTTTGAAGTCTATTTGGCGTAGGGCTGTTCCTTTGAAGTCTGGTGCTAGGGTAGCGGCGTCTCTTTGAAGTCTGGTGATAGGGTAGCGGCGTCTTTTTGAAGTCTGGTGCTAGGGTAGCGGCGTCTCTTTGAAGTCTGTTGATAGGGTAGCGGCGTCTCTTTGAAGTCTGTTGATAGGGTAGCGGCGTCTCTTTGAAGTCTGTTGATAGGGTAGCGGCATTCCTTTGAAGTCTGGTGATAGGGTAGCGGCGTCTCTTTGAAGTCTGGTGCTAGGGTAGCGGCGTCTCTTTGAAGTATGGTGATAGGGTAGCGGCGTCTCTTTGAAGTCTGGTGATAGGGTAGCGGCGTCTCTTTGAAGTCTGTTGATAGGGTAGCGGCATTCCTTTGAAGTCTGGTGATAGGGTAGCGGCGTCTCTTTGAAGTCTGATCCTCGGGTAGCGGCGTCTCTTTGAAGTAATTTTTGGTTACTGACAGGTGCTTTTCAAATCTAATTAACTCACCCAGGAGGGCACAATCTCTTTGATGAGCACCGATCTGGAGGTGTCCCGAACGGTTCGAACCAGCAGCGACGCTTGCAAACAGCGCGACCTGTGGGTGACGGACTTCGTGCTGTTGCAGAATGTCAGCAAAGTGGCGGTCGGGTTCACCAGCAAAGAGATCGGTGAGTGACGTCAGTCAGGAATTTCGAATCTAAATCTATGATGTGGAATCTAAATCTATGGTGTGGAATCTAAATCTATGATGTGGAATCTAAATCTGGGATATGAAATCTAAATCTATGATGTGGAATCTAAATCTATGATGTGAAATCTAAATCTATGATGTGAAATCTGAATCTATGATGTGGAATCTAAATCTATGATGTGGAATCTAAATCTATGATGTGGAATCTAAATCTATGATGTGGAATCTAAATCTATGATGTGGAATCTAAATCTATGGTGTGGAATCTAAATCTGGGATATGAAATCTAAATCTGGGATGTGGAATCTAAATCTATGATGTGAAATCTAAATCTATGATGTGAAATCTGAATCTATGATGGTGGAATCTAAATATATGATGTGGAATCTAAATCTAGAATGTTTAATCTGAATCTGTGATGTGAAATCTAAATCTATGATGTGGAATCTAAATCTATGATGTGAAATCTAAATCTATGATGTGAAATCTGAATCTATGATGTGGAATCTAAATCTATGATGGTGGAATCTAAATATATGATGTGGAATCTAAATCTATGATGTGAAATCTGAATCTATGATGTGGAATCTAAATCTATGATGTGGAATCTAAATCTATGATGTAAAATCTAAATCTATGATGTGGAATCTAAATCTATGATGTGAAATCTAAATCTATGATGTGAAATCTGAATCTATGATGTGGAATCTAAATCTATGATGGTGGAATCTAAATATATGATGTGGAATCTAAATCTATGATGTGAAATCTGAATCTATGATGTGGAATCTAAATCTATGATGTGGAATCTAAATCTATGATGTAAAATCTAAATCTATGATGTGGAATCTAAATCTATGATGTGGAATCTAAATCTGGGATGTGGAATCTAAATCTGGGATGTGGAATCTAAATCTATGATGTAAAATCTAAATCTATGATGTGGAATCTAAATCTATGATGTGGAATTTAAATCTGGGATGTGGAATCTAAATCTGGGATGTGGAATCTAAATCTGGGATGTGGAATCTAAATCTGGGATGTGGAATCTAAATCTGGGATGTGGAATCTAAATCTGGGATGTGGAATCTAAATCTGGGATGTGGAATCTAAATCTGGGATGTGGAATCTAAATCTGGGATGTGGAATCTAAATCTGGGATGTGGAATCTAAATCTGGGATGTGGAATCTAAATCTGGGATGTGGAATCTAAATCTGGGATGTGGAATCTAAATCTGGGATGTGGAATCTAAATCTGGGATGTGGAATCTGAATTTTTTATGTAGAAATTATCTATTTTATATTTTGTAGACTAGATTAAGTACACTTGCTCAACCAAATACAGACACAGAAAAGACTTTGCTAGCTAAATGGTCATTTTTAACGTACATCATGCTCTTTCGAACTTTATAAACATATCGTCACGTTTTCTCCTGAATCCAGCATTCTACGATATCAGTTCCAAAAGCGATTTCTCCTGCCAGTACCGAGTGCAAGACTTGGACGCATCGCCAATCTGTTTAGACTACTGGTTAGTAGTGTCGATAACATTTTATCAGCTGTAACGATTAAAATTTATATAGTGTCTACCGATATGTAGCGTAATTAACTTCGACTATTGCTAAATTTTATTGCAGGTACAACCCAGACAATGCCAATGAATCTGTACTATGCTGGGGTGACATTAAAGGTCGCATCAATGCGCTATTCTTCCTATCAGCCGCCATCAATCTGTTTGAGAGGCAGTCAAGCCCTACGGAAGATAAGCAGGGTAAAGCATGGATTGCTAATCTACTGCTTCTGTATGATTTGCATAATTTTATTTCAAATGGATCTTCAACCAATCACAGCATTTTTTCAGAGTAATTCAGAGAATAAGCATATTGTAATTATGAGTATTACATGCATTTTGAATGCTGGAAAAAAGCTAAATACACAGTGAACAAACCCACGCTCACTGATTCCGCAGAGACAACTCTCATCGTCAAGCTGAAAGACATCAAACGTGGAAAGTTTAAAAATTCAAACAAATTTATTAGTCACGAGGCGCACACCGACTGGGCAAGACAAGGTAAATCAGTGCTACCTGGGCTACTTACAGTAAAAATATAGACATTTTGCTATTATTTCTTGTTGTGTAAATAAAAATGGAATAGCAGATAAATAAAATACCTTAACCTATGCAGTGAAATATATCAGCAACTTGGAGTGCTTCATCAGTTGCGCAACAACTTGGGACGATTCGCTAGTAATTGGCTGGATTGAAAAACGAACCACCGTGTCCAACCAGGTCATGAGCGTTAAAAGGTTTGAGGACTGGACTTTTTATTCTGATCGATGTGATCTTCATGCATAGCGCAGTGGTGAATGCATGTTTGTAAACACAAGCTTAAGAGTAGAAGGAACATAATGGATTGCTAATCTAGCCAAGGTAGATAACAGGAACATAATGGATTGCTAATCTAGCCAAGATAGATAACAGGAAGAGAATGGATTGCTAATCTAGCCAAGATAAATAAGAGGAATAGAATGGATTGCTAATCTACCCAAGATACATAACAGGAACATAATGGATTGCTAATCTAGCCAAGATAGATAACAGGAAGAGAATGGATTGCTAATCTAGCCAAGATAAATAAGAGGAATAGAATGGATTGCTAATCTACCCAAGATACATAACAGGAACATAATGGATTGCTAATCTAGCCAAGATAGATAACAGGAAGAGAATGGATTGCTAATCTAGCCAAGATAAATAAGAGGAATAGAATGGATTGCTAATCTACCCAAGATACATAACAGGAAGAGAATGGATTGCTAATCTAGCCAAGATAGATAACAGAAATAGAATGGATTGCTAATCTAGCCAAGATAGATAACAGAAATAGAATGGATTGCTAATCTAGCCAAGATAGATAACAGAAATAGAATGGGTTGCTAATCTACCCAGGATAGATAACAGAAAGAGAATGGATTGCTAATCTAGCCAAGATAGATAACAGAAATAGAATGGATTGCTAATCTAGCCAAGATAGATAACAGAAATAGAATGGATTGCTAATCTAGCCAAGATAGATAACAGAAATAGAATGGGTTGCTAATCTACCCAGGATAGATAACAGAAATAGAATGGATTGCTAATCTACCCAGGATAGATAACAGAAATAGAATGGATTACTAATCTAGCCAAGATAAATAAGAGGAATAGAATGGATTACTAATCTAGCCAAGATGGATACAGGAATACTCGTAGAATAGATTGCTAATCTACCCAAGATAGATAACAGAAACAGAATGGATTGCTAATATAGCCAAGATACATAACAGGAATTGAATGGATTGCTAATCTAGCCAACGTGAACTAATTAATAGCTTTGGTACATACAATATATTCCCACATGCGCGAAAATTGTGAGAATTCATCTTAACATTCACATATAGTAGTTGAAAACGATGTGACCACCCCAAATAAAAGGTTGGACGAGGCGGACACGCGAAAAGTGCAAAGGATGTAAGCGGAGCATACATGTATGGTTGTTGCAGTGTTAAATTTTGGACTAATTTGTTGAGCAACACTAACAAATGCAGTGATGATTTTTGAGCTACTAAAATTAGTAAAATATGCAGTGGCTGGCTAATTACCCATTTTATTATTGATAAATGAACCCCCATTGGCACTGCGTTTTTGCAATACACTTTTCAGATCAGCTTTTCAAGTACATCAGGGCATCAATGCCTTCGACTATCATGAAGGTCTGAACCTGATTGGTAAGTTTTCGAAGAAGAATTAATTCTCTGGGTAACCTGATGCTTCAGGGGGAATTAATTCACGGGGTAACTTGATGCTTCACGGGGAATTAATTCTCGGGGTAACTTGATGCTTCACGGGGAATTAATTCACGGGGTAACTTGATGCTTCAGGGGGAATTGATTCTCGGGGTAACTTGATGCTTCACGGGGAATTAATTCACGGGGTAACTTGATGCTTCACGGGGAATAAATTCACGGGGTAACTTGATGATTCACGGGCAATTAATTCACGGGGTAACTTGATGCTTCAGGGGGAATTGATTCTCGGGGTAACTTGATGCTTCACGGGGAATAAATTCACGGGGTAACTTGATGCTTCAGGGGGAATTGATTCTCGGGGTAACTTGATGCTTCACGGGGAATAAATTCACGGGGTAACTTGATGCTTCAGGGGGAATTGATTCTCGGGGTAACTTGATGCTTCACGGGGAATTAATTCACGGGGTAACTTGATGCTTCAGGGGGAATTAATTCACGGGGTAACTTGATGCTTCAGGGGGAATTGATTCTCGGGGTAACTTGATGCTTCACGGGGAATAAATTCACGGGGTAACTTGATGCTTCAGGGGGAATTGATTCTCGGGGTAACTTGATGCTTCACGGGGAATTAATTCACGGGGTAACTTGATGCTTCAGGGGGAATTGATTCTCGGGGTAACTTGATGCTTCACGGGGAATTAATTCACGGGGTAACTTGATGCTTCAGGGGGAATTGATTCTCGGGGTAACTTGATGCTTCACGGGGAATTAATTCACGGGGTAACTTGATGCTTCATTGGGAATTGATTCTCGGGGTAACTTGATGCTTCACGGGGAATTAATTCACGGGGTAACTTGATGCTTCAGGGGGAATTGATTCTCGGGGTAACTTGATGCTTCACGGGGAATAAATTCACGGGGTAACTTGATGCTTCAGGGGGAATTGATTCTCGGGGTAACTTGATGCTTCACGGGGAATAAATTCACGGGGTAACTTGATGCTTCAGGGGGAATTGATTCTCGGGTAACTTGATGCTTCACGGGGAATTAATTCACGGGGTAACTTGATGCTTCAGGGGGAATTGATTCTCGGGGTAACTTGATGCTTCACGGGGAATTAATTCACGGGGTAACTTGATGCTTCAGGGGGAATTGATTCTCGGGGTAACTTGATGCTTCACGGGGAATTAATTCACGGGGTAACTTGATGCTTCAGGGGGAATTGATTCTCGGGGTAACTTGATGCTTCACGGGGAATAAATTCACGGGGTAACTTGATGCTTCAGGGGGAATTGATTCTCGGGGTAACTTGATGCTTCACGGGGAATAAATTCACGGGGTAACTTGATGCTTCAGGGGGAATTGATTCTCGGGGTAACTTGATGCTTCACGGGGAATAAATTCACGGGGTAACTTGATGCTTCAGGGGGAATTGATTCTCGGGGTAACTTGATGCTTCAGGGGGAATAAATTCACGGGGTAACTTGATGCTTCAGGGGGAATTAATTCTCAGGCTAGCTTGATGCATCAAAGAGAATTAATTTTCAAGTAGTGGCTGCTTCAGGAGAATTAATTGTCGAATGGATAATGCTTCCGGGGCTGTTAATGCTCAAATGACCAACGCTTTAAGCAAATGAATTCTCAGATGATCCTCAGTGTTTCCGAGTGTCAGATAAATTTTTTAATTTCCTAGAACAAAAAATGATCTCCTCCGCATTCCTTTGCAGCCACCGCAGGAGCCAACAACCACGTCTGCTTGTGGAATCCGTACGTCATGTCCAAACCTAGCGGGGTGAGCAGGCATGCTTTTGATTGATTGACACCCAGTTTGGGGACCCTGACACCCATTTGGCGCTTTTGACAATTACATGTAAAAAAACATTTTTGTTTTATTTAACCTTTGCAGGTTCTGACAGGTCACGTGGCCCCGGTAATCCAGGTGCTATTCAACCTGACCAGATCACAGGTGTACTCATTCTCTAAAGACAAAGTGCTGAGAATTTGGGACGTGCAACTGCAGGTCTGTATGCAACGCTTGGCCGGAATTTTCCCGAAAGGACCCGAAGGTGAGCCAGCAAAATATGCTTTTTTGAACAAATATTTTTCATTATAATTCTTTAGCTGCGTTTATTTGATTTCTTGTTAAAAATTCTTTGCGATGCTCTTAACTTGAAACATTGCAAATTTACGAACAATTAAACTCTTGAGAATGTCTCCATACTACATCTCTCCCCTTCCTCTCTCCCTCTCTCAGTTTCTCTTTTAAATCAGGGGTCTTAACGATAGTATAATAATATACACCGTTAATTATAAACAGACAAATGGTCAAAACGATTGCGCATCCTCATCATGCTACTTAGTGCTCCGAACCCTCAGAAGACGCTATCAAACTTGGCTCCCTCTGTCTGATCGCATTGTCAGTATCCTTCTGTAGCCTGTCCCTGGACCAGGCAAAAATTCTTTCCAGTTGTTTTTTGTTCTGCTTTAAAAGTCGCCTTCGATGTTCCACCCGAATTCGAGCGGGCAGCCTCACCAGGTATCCGATCGATTTAAAGTCAAGCCGTAGAAAGTACTTCAGGGCAGTGCAAATGTACAGGCAGTAAGGCATTACTCTGTTGCGAAGCAGGTAGTACCTGAAATTATACAATACTTTACCGTTTAAAGTAATTAATTTTTGGTCAAATTCGTGTTTCTTATGTTTTCTTAAAAAATAAATATAAATAAATAAATTCAAACAAACATTGGAGCTTGAAATGTTTAGTTTGACTGACAAAGTAAAACAGATTTAACTCAGTTGAAATTAAATAAAGTTCATAATTGTTTTTTTAATACTCGTAGTTTTAATTTATCTGAACAAAATCAATAAGCTTTAACATTGAAGCTTTACACTGTATTTTACGGTACATGGCGCATATAACCAGCATTTAGCTATATCGCAAAATTATTTCAACTTCGCTTTTATACGCTCGTACAGCAATTTTATTTTAGTGTATCAAATCTAATGAATAAAAAATATTTGCTACTGTTTATTAGTGGATATTCGTAACTTTTATTCATACCCAAATCTATTTGATTTATTCTGGTAATAATTTGTTATAAAAATAATGAAATACTACACAATTATAATAGCTAAAAAGTTTTATCAACTATCCTTTACAAGGTAAAAATTGTATCAAATTTAAATCTCTGTAATTTAGCAATAGCAGAGGTTTTAAAATAAAATACAAATTACATTTAAAATCTAGCTATATTATTTAGTCATGCAAACGTTTCTAAGAATTAACTAACTGACCGTATTTTTAACCGTTGTCATTTAATAGTAGAAAATTTTCTACGAAGAAAAGTTTCTAGTATTTTTAGAACAATAACTTACTGGCTTTAACTCAAGTACTTAGTATTTAATTTACAAATTAAAGTAAGTCAATTTTTTCGCTCGTAATTAGCATTCACAAAAGTCAAAACTTATATATTATGAGCTAGCTCTTGATCTTAACCGATCCATAATAAAGCATACGCATTGAAACAAATTTCAGGAATAAAAAATATTTTAATAACAGTAATATACAAAAATTATAATTGCATTTACAAAAAGTCTTATAAATTTTTGTGCAGCTTTTACTAAAAAACTCTACACTGCCAGACAGCCATCAAGTAATGAATTTTCTACTTTCTACTCTGCGTACTAACAGTAGTGCAATGTACATGTATTCCGTGCATATATGAAATTTATATGATTTCGATTGATCCCATTGAAATAAGAATGTATAGAACGCTTGTTAAATATTATTTAAAGCCTGCAATCCCTTAGGTATTAAATTGCAGCTATTTATATGCAGTGTCGTCAAATTAAGTTTCTACGTGTAAGATTCTTTGTTTGTACCAAGCTTCCAATTATAATAAGGAAATAAATGGCGTGCTCAAGGAAGGATATCAAACTGAATTATGTCTCTTATTAGCTCTTCTTTACCTCTAGGAAAAAGCTCTAGGAACGCCAAATTGTCTGGTGTCCGGAAGAGCGCCAGAGTGTCAGAGATCTTGCTGTGGTGTCAGAGGGGTGTCAGAGAGGAGGATTCAGCTGGGGTGTCAACAGAGGGTGCGAGCTGGGGTGTCAGAAAGGGCGCAAGTTAGAGTTATTTGCTCACAAATGAAACGCTGATTTGGCAAGTCTCCTACCTGACCTCAAAGTAGCCAAACTGAAGCAGGTTGATGACCAACAACAACAACGCGAAGAGTGTTGCAGATTTCACTTTCTGGTACACCAGCATGTCCAGCTCCTTGACATCGCTGCTGTTATTGATACTCATTTGTGACATCATGAACTTTCTTTCTTTAATAAAATCGTCTCTAACAAAGGTCAAATGCAGATTTCACAAAGTTAGCAACATCATTCTAAATTCATCTCTAAAAAGTTTTTTGTCTGTGGGCGAAATTTAGAAAAAAAGTATAATTTTCGATTTGATTAGCAAAATTGCAAATGCTTAAGAGTGAAAACATTTTTACAATGATTATTTCTGATGGCGGACTACCAACCAAACCTGCATCTGCCTGAGAATTCGCTCTTGATGTGCACGCTGCTTGTGTAAAACAGATGGTTATGCTACTTGGAATATGAGGGACAGACAGACACGGACAGACAGACAGACAGACAGGCAGACAGACAGGCAGGCAGGCAGACAGACAGACAGGCAGACAGACAGACAGACAGACAGACAGACAGACAGGCAGACAGACAGACAGACAGACAGACAGACAGACAGACAGGCAGACAGACAGACAGACAGACAGACAGACAGGCAGACAGACAGACAGACAGACAGACAGACAGACAGACAGACAGACAGGCAGACAGACAGGCAGGCAGGCAGACAGACAGACAGGCAGACAGACAGACAGACAGACAGACAGACAGGCAGACAGACAGACAGACAGACAGACAGACAGACAGGCAGACAGACAGACAGGCAGACAGACAGACAGACAGACAGGCAGGCAGACAGGCAGGCAGACAGACAGACAGACAGACAGACAGGCAGACAGACAGGCAGGCAGACAGACAGACATACAGACAGACAGACAGACAGACAGACAGACAGACAGGCAGGCAGGCAGACAGACAGACAGACAGACAGACAGACAGACAGACAGACAGACAGACAGACAGGCAGACAGGCAGACAGACAGACAGACAGACAGACAGGCAGGCAGACAGACAGGCAGGCAGACAGACAGACAGACAGACAGACAGACAGACAGACAGACAGACAGACAGGCAGACAGACAGGCAGACAGACAGACAGACAGACAGACAGGCAGGCAGACAGACAGACAGACAGACAGACAGACAGACAGACAGACAGACATTCCCTCCCGCCTCCCCACCGCAGTGCAAACCCGGATGTACATGCAAGAAGACCGCAACCGTCTATTCCTTACTTTCAACAACTCACTCAGTCTAATAGAGATGAAAGCGGAAGTGAAAGATCGGGTTCTGTCGCACGATCGCTCTGTAACATCCGTGATATTCAGCTGGCAGCTCAACCAGCTGCTTACCGCCTGTCAAGGTTCCAACCTGTCCTTCTGGCTGATTGACACGGGCCAGCGCCTTCGGCAGACCCCAAATGCACACGGAGACGCCGAGATCACCACTTTGGCAAACGACCCGGCTGAATCCAGGTTCTACTCAGGTGGCACCGATGGAATTGTTAGGGTGCGTACCCGGTTTTTGGGGTGATTGATGGACAGAAAGGATGTCAGCTTGATAGACATAATGTCAGAATGATAAACGTGATGTCAGAATGATAAACGTGATGTCAGATTGATAAACACGATGTCAGATTGATAAAAACGATGTCAGATTGATAAACACGATGTCGGATTGATAAACATGATGTCTGACTGATAAACAGGATGTCAGATTGATAAACATGATGTCTGATTGATAAACAGGATGTCTGATTGATAAACAGGATGTCTGATTGATAAACATGATGTCTGATTGATAAACAGGATGTCGGATTGATAAACACGATGTCTGATTGATAAACACGATGTCGGATTGATAAACACGATGTCGGATTGATAAACATGATGTCTGATTGATAAACGTGATGTCAGATTGATAAACGTGATGTCAGATTGATAAACACGATGTCAGATCGATAAACGTGATGTCAGATTGATAAACATGATGTCAGATCGATAAACGTGATGTCAGATTGATAAACACGATGTCAGATCGATAAACGTGATGTCAGATTGATAGAAGTCACACAAATCGAATGTTTAATATCAACGTTTTAAAAAATTTTTTTTTATTTTTATACATGTTATGCAAAATGCAACTATCAAATATTGTCAATGCCTGAAAAATATTATTTCAGTTACTAGACATTCTATATAAGGTAATTAATCAATTATATGATGTGTGACAATCATTGTCTTGAAAACACAGCTGCTGACAGCTGTTGAAAGCACTTGGCAACAAACTGTTGCAAGATATTCTTCTTCAGCTGCTCTCTCTTTGCCGTTTCGCTAATTGTACTTTTATTCGGCAAAGAGCGAAGCTTCTGCGACGCGCGAAGCGTCGACACGTTCCACACCTTGCGGTAGCGCTTCCGACCGCAGCGCCAGAACTCGACGCAGGGGCACCGGCCCAGGCTGTAGCGCATCACTTGGTCTGGCTGGCTGCAGAACCGCACCGACTTTGTCGGGCGCAGCTCTGAGCTTGCCTCGCTGTTGTTGACTGTCTGGCATCTGACGGGTTCGGTGATGTAGGGATGTTATTTGTGTGTCTGTCTCCGTCCGTCTGTCTGTGTCTGTCTGTCTGTCTGTCTGTCTGTCTGTCTGTCTGTCTGTCTGTCTGTCTGTCTGTCTGTCTGTCTGTCTGTCTGTCTGTCTGTCTGTCTTAGTGTCTGGTCTGTCTGTCTGTCTGTCTGTCTGTCTGTCTGTCTGTCTGTCTGTCTGTCTGTCTGTCTGTCTGTCTGTCTGTCTGTCTGTCTGTCTGTCTTGTCTGTCTGTCTGTCTTGTCTGTCTGTCTGTCTTGTCTGTCTCCGTCCGTCTGTCTGTCTGTCTGTCTGTCTGTGTGTCTGTCTGTCTGTCTGTATGCCTATCTGTCTGTCTGTACTCACGTCGGGGTGAACTTCTCCCGCGAGCTGTGCCGTTCATTCTGTTGCAAGTGCCGAATAACTTTAAGCAGCACCAGCACGAGAGCGGTGACGGCAAGCCGAGCTAGACCGGCTTCCAGGCAGTGCAGTGCTGCTGGCATGCTTTCAACCGCAGTTTTGTTTGAAGAGTGGCAATGGATGGCCTGCCTAACTGCAATAGCTGTATTTATATAGGGCTGAACGAGGCCGCTATTAATAGGGCAGGGGCTCGGCAGGGCACTGCAGTCTTCGCTGGTTTCTATTCTTCTGTTTCAAAACCCACTTCACTCAGTGGCAGAACTGTCTTAGTTGGAAATTCGTCACTGCTTGTTAAAGACCTGAGTCACCTGCTGCTTAGCCGTTTTTCTATATAGCAAAGCAGAGCATTATTGACCTAAAATAGACGAAACTGGTCTCCAGGGTCGTGTTAAGTCCTAGCGTCCCGCCTCCAGTGCGCCCGCTTGAAACTACTAAAAATAGACCGCACAGTTGGGAATGAGAGCGTTCACTAAATTCTAATCTCAGACCTTCAATGTGGCACCACAAAGTGACCTTTTAAAAATTCAAATTTCACCTTCAGATTTGGGACTGGAACGGGCACATGTACCACGAGCTCGACTGTAATCGTCCAGGTGTGTCCGCTGAGATCTCGCAGATTTTGGTGCTGAAGCATAGCCTCATTGCTTGCGGCTTCTCAAAGGACATCACCGTGTTTAGGACGAACAGTTTTAGGGATATCAGGTGAGTAGCGATGTCTGACGCTGCACTGACGCATCAAGGATTGGTGTCTCACTGATGCATCAAGGATTGGTGTCTCACTGAAACATCAAGGATTGGTGTCTCACTGAAACATCAAGGATTGGTGTCTCACTGACGCATCAAGGATTGGTGTCTCACTGACGCATCAAGGATTGGTGTCTCACTGACGCATCAAGGATTTGTGTCTCACTGACGCATCAAGGATTGGTGTCTCACTGACGCATCAAGGATTGGTGTCTCACTGACGCATCAAGGATTTGTGTCTCACTGACGCATCAAGGATTGGTGTCTCACTGACGCATCAAGGATTTGTGTCTCACTGACGCATCAAGGATTTGTGTCTCACTGACGCATCAAGGATTGGTGTCTCACTGACGCATCAAGGATTTGTGTCTCACTGATGCATCAAGGATTGGTGTCTCACTGACGCATCAAGGATTGGTGTCTCACTGACGCATCAAGGATTGGTGTCTCACTGACGCATCAAGGATTGGTGTCTCACTAAAGCTCCAAGAATCGGTCAACATTCGATCACTGAACCGCGATCTCACCGCTTTTCAGAATTAAACCCGGCGAATGGCGAGAGCTCGACCAGCATAGAGACGACATCCTCGCGGCTGCGTACTGCGCTCCGCACTACCTCATCACGGCCAGCTACGACGGAATGATCGCCGTATGGAACATCAGCTCGGAGGTGTGCACCAGGAAGATGCGCCAGCGCTGTTCGACAATGCGTCGGCAAGCGTCAAGTTCGGCTGGCAGCGGCGAGAGACGCCGGTCGGCGCGTAGCGACCGACAACAGCAGCAGGTTGGTTTTAAAGCGAATCTCAAGAGAGATTATCTCCACGGAGTGAATCCGAGAGTATCTATTGGAGACCCTTATACTTCATAATTTTTATAGAACCTTATTATATACCAGAGTGAATCTAGGGAGTGACAAACGGAGTAAATCTAGAGAGTGACAACCGGAGTGAATCTATAGAGTTACAACCGGAGTGAATCTATAGAGTGCCAGCCGGAGCGAATCTAGAGAGTGCCAGCCAGCCGGAGTGAATATAGAGAGTGACAACCGGAGTGAATCTATAGAGTTACAACCGGAGTGAATCTAGAGAGTGAAAACCGGAGTGAATCTAGAGAGTGAAAACCGGAGTGAATCTATAGAGTTACAACCGGAGTGAATCTAGAGAGTGACAAACGGAGTGAATCTATAGAGTTACAACCGGAGTGAATCTAGAGAGTGACAACCGGAGTGAATCTGGAGAATGACAACCGGAGTGAATCTAGAGAGTGAAAACCAGATAGTGAGTATCAGAGTGAGTTTACATACTGTTTACATTAAATCTAAATAAATTCGAGAATACAATATGAATTTTTATTTACGATTTAATAACGCATTAAACCCACCCTCATGCTTGCAGGACATGGACTCCGGTTTCACAATATCCAGACTGCGAGTCCTGGCAAATCGCAAAGCGAAGGCCAAGCAAGCGGCCAACCTGGTGTCCTGCGGTGCCAACGGCATCGTGCGGTTCTGGAACCTGCACCAGGGCTGCCTGGTGGCCGAGTTTCTGGCGCATAAGCAGGGTGAGTGAATTCAATCACTGAGAGATACTCCAAGACTTTATTCTTCTAGAAGAATCACTGTCCAGGTTCGTGATCTCTAGATTCACTCCCCCGATTCACTCGGATAGAATTACTCTCCCGATTCACTCCGATAGAATCACTCCCTGATTCACTCGGATAGAATCACTCCCTGATTCACTCTGATAGAATCACTCCCCTGATTCACTCGGATAGAATCACTCCCCTGATTCACTCGGATAGAATCACTCCCCTGATTCACTCGGATAGAATCACTCCCCTGATTCACTTGGATTGAATCACTCCCCTGATTCACTCGGATAGAATCACTCCCCTGATTCACTCGGATAGAATCACTCCCCTGATTCACTCGGATAGAATCACTCCCCTGATTCACTTGGATTGAATCACTCCCCTGATTCACTCGGATAGAATCACTCCCCTGATTCACTCGGATAGAATCACTCCCCTGATTCACTCGGATAGAATCACTCCTCTGATTTACTTGGATATAATCACTCCCCTGATTCACTTGGATAGAATCACTCCCCTGATTCACTCCGATAGAATTACTATCCAGACTCAGTGCAATAGAATCACTTTTCGATTTGCTTTGTAAAGTCCCTCTAGGCACTTTCCAGTCTCACTGATCGGTGTCTCCCACATGCCCACCCCACCGCAGCTAGCAGCATAATCATGGACTCGAGTCCCCAGTCGGACTACCTAGCAACCGCTGATGGCAACGGCTGCCTGAAAGTCTGGCATATCGCCGAGTACTGCACCGGCAGGCAGGACCAGTCTGTGCAGAGAGAGGACGGCGAGGACGATGGGTTGATAATTGAGCCGCCTTGTGAGCACAGTGTCTTCTTGTTCACAGATTTTCGCAAATCCCTGCATGCTTTTTTATTAGTGGCAGGGGGGTTGTGTGCACCCTGGCGGACTTTAAGCGACATTGTCACACAACCGGCGAGAGGCATTGCTGCCCATTCCGCCGACTCCCCTGAGCAGGCACGCAAGCGCGCGGATACGTACGCAGGCACACACTCACACAGGAGTGTACAGCGGCCCTGACTTTATCGTTAGGCATGTGCACTTCACTGCGCCTTGGGGGTTGGCCCTCAAGGGCATTAATTTCACAAGCAGAGCCAAGCCGAGATTCAATTTAGCATCAAATTAATGTGACTGCACTTGGAATCGAGCCTGGGTCGCTGGCACATCAATGGGCAGCGCTGGACCACTGAGCTACGTCCACCTCCGTAGTTATTGAGTCTTTAGTTCCAAAATCCTTAGTTACTAAATCCTCAGTTCCTAAATCATTAGTTCCTAAGCCTTTAGTTCCTTAATTCTAAGTTTCTTAATCCTTAGTTCCTCAGTCCTTACTTCCTAAATCCTAAGTTCCTAAAAGTCCTTAGTTCCTTAATCCTTAGTTTTACAAACTTAGTTCCTCAATCCTTAGTTCCTAAACCTTTAGTTCCTCAATCCTTACTTTTAAACTCTCAGTTTCTGAATCCCTGTTGCTAGGCCAGCAATTAAAAGTCTTAACCAGTTTAAAAAATTCATCATATTTTTTACTCCATCTCTGCTGTAGCTCTGGAGACGGAGTGGCAAGCCCACCCGGATCAAATTAACGACTTGGAGTTTGCCGAGCGCCAGGACCGGCTGCTGATTCTGACAGCTTCATCTGACTGCTCCGTGTCTCTGTGGGACATTCTAGGAAATCTAATTGGAATTTTCGGCCAGGTGAGAGCAAATCTATGCATAGGTTTTTATTGTGCTTTCATGTCCGAGAATTTTGATATGAGGAGAGCATCTGAGATGATTTTTGGAGTGTGCGAGAGTGTTTATATGCATACTGTCCGGGAGTGTCCGATCTAGTGTCCGAGAGTATTGATATACAAAGTGTCTGAGGTTGTCCGATATAGTGTCCGAGAGTATTAATACGCAAAGTGTACGAGAGTGTCCGATCTAGTGTCCGAGAAGTATTAATATGCATAGTGTCCGATATAGTGTCCGAGAGTATTGATGTGCATAGTGTCCGATATAGTGTCCGAGAGTATTGATGTGCATAGTGTCCAAGAGTGTCCGATCTAGTGTCCGAGAGTATTAATATGCATAGTGTCCGATATTGTGTCCGAGAGTGTCCGATATTGTGTCCGAGAGTGTCTGATCTAGTGTCCGAGAGTATTGATATGCATAGTGTCCGATATTGTGTCCGAGATCGTATTGACATGCAAAGTGTCCGAGAGTATTGATATGCAAAGTGTCCGAGGTTGTCCGATATTGTCCGAGAGTCTGAGAGTGTCTCTTTGTCAAGTTTCGAAGAGTGTCCAAGATTGTCCGGAGTATGGAACAGCAGCAAATGGCCGATGTTTAGCATTTGCATTATACTTTACTATTTTTCAGGAGGAGCACTGGAAGATTGAGCACCTCTCCGTGATTCTCGAACGATTGGAGCGCGAGAAAGAGGTGATTTTTTGTTTCATTTTAGAGTGCCATCGCTTTGTGGAATAATGTTGACCTTCAGGCGTGCATCTTTTTTGCATCTGGAATGATCTGGCTTCAGCTTCAACCTGTGTGTCAGGAAGATGCCGATTTCATTGTCAGATTTTGGCGAAATGTGTCAGTTGGCGTGTGATTAAATGTCAGGTGGAATCCAATTGGATTTTAATTTAGTGTCAGTTGGCATTCAATTTAGTGTCAGTTGGCATTCAATTTAGTGTCAGGTTGAATTTAATTTAGTATCAGGTGGCATTTAATTTAGTGTCAGTTGGCATTCAATTTAGTGTCAGGTGGCATTTAATTTAGTGTCAGTTGGCATTCAATTTAGTGTCAGGTTGAATTTAATTTAGTGTCAGGTGGCATTCAATTTAGTGTCAGGTGGCATTCAATTTAGTGTCAGTTGGCATTTAATTTAGTGTCAGGTGGCATTTAATTTAGTGTCAGTTGGCATTCAATTTAGTGTCAGGTTGAATTTAATTTAGTGTCAGGTGGCATTCAATTTAGTGTCAGGTGGCATTTAATTTAGTGTCAGTTGGCATTCAATTTAGTGTCAGGTTGAATTTAATTTAGTATCAGGTGGCATTTTATTTAGTGTCAGTTGGCATTCAATTTAGTGTCAGTTGGCATTCAATTTAGTGTCAGGTTGAATTTAATTTAGTATCAGGTGGCATTTTATTTAGTGTCAGTTGGCATTCAATTTAGTGTCAGTTGGCATTTAATTTAGTGTCAGGTGGCATTTAATTTAGTGTCAGTTGGCATTCAATTTAGTGTCAGGTTGAATTTAATTTAGTATCAGGTGGCATTTAATTTAGTGTCAGTAGGGCACTAATTGAGCTGTCAATCATCACCGGAATCTCTATTCTCACCCGCGCCCCGACGTGCAGGCTCAACGACAAAAGTCGGCAGTGTCCAGAAAGTCCACCGTGTCCTCAATGTCTAGGCTTTACTCTCTGCCAGATTTTGTAAATATCGCTTCATACAAATTTTATACAATTTAGCTGCATTTCAACTCTGTCATAATTGTTAGTTAGCTCCTTTTAACATGCACACTAGCTTGTAATTTCTGTTATACTTGTATGTATAAAACAAAAACTATAACAAAAATATTTTCTATCTTTCTTCAATGCACCAGCCAGCAAGAAGACTGCACTCAAACAAAGACTATACTCTTATAACTAGGTTTAAGTCTGCTCTGCTATTGTATAATTAATTTCTTTATCCACTTTTTGCATTTCAATTCCTACATTTTTATTTTCACTTATTTATAACAAACTGTCACTAGCTACTGTTATCAGTAAAGGATGACTTTTAATTCCAAACAATTTTTAGACCACTGCAGAAGCGAAGGTAAATGAATTTCGATTTGAATTACCTTTATTAACTTAGTGAGTACAGTTTCTATAGCCTTAACAATACCTTCTAGCTAGAGTCCTGGGGTTGGCGGACTCCGGCCCGCGGGCCACCTGCGCCCCGCTAAGCCTCTCTGTCTGGCCCTCGGGTCCTTTGAAGCTTCTCTCCTCTCTCTCCTCTCTGACCTCTCTTCTATCTATTCTCTCTCCTCTCTATTATCTCTCCTCTCCTCTATCTCTACTCTCTTTCTCTCCTCTCTCTCCTCTCTCTCTCCCCTCTCTTCTCTCTTCTCTTTCCTCTTTCCTCTCTTCTCTTTTCTCTCCCTTCTTCTCTCTCTCCTCTCTCTCTCCTCTCGATCTTCTCTCACCTCTCCTGTGCTTCTCTCTGATCTCTCTTTTCCTGTCTCTCCTCTCCTCTCTTCTCTCTCCTCTCTCCTCTTTCATCTGGCCCGCAGTCAAGAGCTAGATTATTTGCCTGGCTCTTGAAGTAAAAAGTTTGCGGACCCAATATAGCAGGACCATAAATGACTTTCGGACATTTATTACACAAAATTTTACACACAGTAGGTCAATTAATGTTTTACTTTCCTCATTTTCAAGTAACTAGTAGAAAATTTCTTCTATAATTTTTCATCATTTATATTTAGTCCTAGTGTGGTACTTAAAGTAGCATTCTTAGCGTAGTCGTTAATTGTCTACTTTTAATCATTTTTATTTGCTATATTTGCTACGCTCTTAGATCAAATTTCATGGACAACCGAATTACAAGAACGTTATGCAGTCACTAGCGTCCTTCTAGTTTAGCTGTCCAAAAATCTCGCATAAGTGCCACTTAGCCAATCAATTAAATCCGACTCCATCATCAAGGATCACGAGGTGCTGGAAGCTGAGCCGCAGAAGGTGCAGCATGTCTCCCAGTCTAATTGGCAGCCGGATGAGCAAGCGATTGCAGATCCGAACGGATACAGGATCACCGCGTGGAACTCCTCTCTGCTCGGTGAGTTTGCAACTTTGTGAGTTGGTGACTTGGTGAGTTGGGGAGTTGGTGATTTGGTGAGTGTTGGTTGGTGAGTTGGTGAATTGGTGACTTGGTGAGTTGGTGACTTGAGTGAGTTGGTGAGTTGGTGAGTTGGTGATTTGGTGATTTGGTGAGTTGGTGAATTGGTGACTTGGTGAATTGGTGACTTGGTGAATTGGTGACTTGGTGAATTGGTGACTTGGTGAATTGGTGACTTGGTGAATTGGTGACTTGGTGAATTGGTGACTTGGTGAATTGGTGACTTGGTAAATTGGTGACTTGGTGATTTGATGGCTGCTGCTCGACAGTCGCCTTGAATTGCGAAGGCCCACTAGAATCTGATTGAATCCCAATTCCAACCTCAGGCTCCAGCTACATCGAGGCCGCCAAGCAGAAGAGGCAGCGCAGGCAGCCGGAAGTCATGACCAGCCTGCCTTTCCTCACACAGGATCGGCACACACCTTCCATCGGGCCGTTTAATGTAATTCTTTTTCTAATAGAGATAAGGACTACTGCGATAGATATTCCCTGATTCCCAAATTCTCCAATTCTCTGATTCCCTGATTCCCCAATTCCCTGATTCCCTAATTCCCCAATTCTCTGATTCCCTGATTCCCCAATTCTCTGATTCTCCTATTCCCCAATTCTCTGATTCTCCTATTCCCCAATTCTCTGATTCTCCTGTTCCCCAATTCTCTGATTCTCCTATTCCCCAATTCTCTGATTCTCCTATTCCCCAATTCTCTGATTCTCCTATTCCCCAATTCTCTGATTCTCCTATTCCCCAATTCTCTGATTCTCCTATTCCCCAATTCTCTGATTCTCCTATTCCCCAATTCTCTCATTCTCCTATTCCCCAATTCCCTGATTCCCCAATTCTCTGATTCTCCTGTTCCCCAATTCTCTGATTCTCCTATTCCCCGATTCCCTGATTCCCCAATTCCCTGATTCCCCAATTCCTTGATTCCCTGATTCCCCAATTCTCTGATTCCCGTGATTCCCCAATACCCTGATTCCCCGATTCCCAATTCTCCAATTTCCTAATTCCCTAATTACCCGATTCCCCGATTCCCACTTTTCCAATTCCCTAATTCCCTAATTCCCCGATTCCCTGATTCCCTAATTTGCTAATTCCCCAATTCCCTAATTCCCCGATTCCCTAATTCCCCAAATTCCCTGATTCCCCAATACCCTGATTCCCCGATTCCCTGATTCCCCAATTCCCCATTAACCTGATTCCCCGATTCCTTAATTCCCTAATTCCCTGATTCCCCCATTTCCTGATTCCCTAATTCCCTGATTTCTCAATTACCCACATGTAATTGCCTAATTCCCCGATTTCCTGATTCCCTAACTCCCCAATTCCCCGATTCCCTGATTCCCAGAGATGTCCCTCTGCAGTAAAAGAGCCAGCGCCCGTATATCAACCATCCCGTTTCGCCAGAACCTGGACATCGCCAGCTTTGCTGAGGCACGCGACCCGAAACCGCCCGACTTCGTGTCCAATCCAGACGCCTATTTTCGCGACAGGGACCACCTGCCCCCGGCCGGAGAGAAGACGCCCGTGCTAGCCGAGAGTGAGTTTGTGTTGCCAATAGCAACGAAGCTTTTTGTAATGTTAGATACAATGATTCCTATTGAAGACACAACAGAACGCACACACACCGCACAATAGTTTTGAGTGTTCACAAATTAACAAAAGTCAAACGAGTCGAATTATTTAAATTAACAAATTAACTCTGTTTGATCCATGATTTCGAGTTCTACTTTTAAATGCACAGAAAATTTTATGCATCATTTTGGTTCAGTGTGCCGATTAGTAGTTATTATTAGATATATTTGCTTAGCTAGCTACTTAAATTGCGTTAGTAAGTAGTGACTAAAGGATCCATTATTAGTTTGCTATTAGACTGAATAAAATATAGTAGATTTTTAGCAAACCTTTTAGACATAATTTACAAAACGGTAGCACCATAAGGACTACTTAAGTAGAAGAAGGGAAATTATTATTACAAATTGTTATTGCTTTTGATAGGAGGCAATACCAATGTTCGTCTTTTATAGGTCTATTGGCATTCATAGAGCTTTTAGTTTAGAAAATTAGGATTTGCCTCCTATCAAAAGTAATAACAATTTTTGTACTGAAAAAAATGAAAACCTGATCTCCTTAATGTACTTTCAGTAAAAACCTGCCTCCCTATAAGTTTCCAAGAGGCGTATTTTCCCATTCCTTCTATACTTGAGTGCTCATTGTACTACAATTAGTGTGTTCTAAGCACTTATTTAATAAAGTTTGTTATTATTTTGCGTTTTAAACTAATTTTGACATTCACTTTTGCCTTTTGATTTATAGCTGGTAAGTTTGCACTGTTTGTTTGTTTAATCCTAAACTTATCACACATTGTAATCTACTGTTCTAACGAATGTCTGCCATGTTTGTTCATAGAATGTGTCATTATTGTTAAACCGCTTTTGCTGTATGACTAATTATCTGCACAATATCGCGAAAGAAAGTGTTCAGATTTCCTCTTTATCTCAATGTAAACTTGACTGTATCAGCCTTCTAATATTTCACAAGCAGTGCAGCGACCTCATCATATAGCTTTTTAAAATTGGTTTTATACGACTATGTAAGCGGAGGGGCAGATTCTGTAGGGGAGAGTAGAGAGGCACATTCTCAGGAACTGAGGGAGAGTAGAGAGGCAGATTCTCAGGAACTGAGGGAGAGTAGAGAGGCAGATTCTCAATGAGGGAGAGTAGAGAGGCAGATTCTCAGGGACTGAGGGAGAGTAGAGAGGCAGATTCTCAGGGACTGAGGGAGAGTAGAGAGGCAGATTCTCAATGAGGGAGAGTAGAGAGGCAGATTCTCAATGAGGGAGAGTAGAGAGGCAGATTCTCAATTAGGGAGAGTAGAGAGGCAGATTCTCAATGAGGGAGAGTAGAGAGGCAGATTCTCAATGAGGGAGAGTAGAGAGGCAGATTCTCAATGAGGGAGAGTAGAGAGGCAGATTCTCAATGAGGGAGAGTAGAGAGGCAGATTCTCAAGGACTGAGGGAGAGTAGAGAGGCAGATTCTCAATGAGGGAGAGTAGAGAGGCAGATTCTCAATGAGGGAGAGTAGAGAGGCAGATTCTCAATGAGGGAGAGTAGAGAGGCAGATTCTCAATGAGGGAGAGTAGAGAGGCAGATTTTCAATGAGGGAGAGTAGAGAGGCAGATTCTCAAGGACTGAGGGAGAGTAGAGAGGCAGATTCTCAATGAGGGAGAGTAGAGAGGCAGATTCTCAATGAGGGAGAGTAGAGAGGCAGATTCTCAATGAGGGAGAGTAGAGAGCAGATTCTCAATGAGGGAGAGTAGAGAGACAGATTCTCAATGAGGGAGAGTAGAGAGGCAGATTCTCAACTGAGGGAGAGTAGAGAGGCAGATTCTCAATGAGGGAGAGTAGAGAGGCAGATTCTCAATGAGGGAGAGTAGAGAGGCAGATTCTCAATGAGGGAGAGTAGAGAGCAGATTCTCAATGAGGGAGAGTAGAGAGACAGATTCTCAATGAGGGAGAGTAGAGAGGCAGATTCTCAGGGACTGAGGGAGAGTAGAAGGCAGATTCTCAGGGACTGAGGGAGAGTAGAGAGGCAGATTCTCAATGAGGGAGAGTAGAGAGGCAGATTCTCAATGAGGGAGAGTAGAGAGGCAGATTCCCAATGAGGGAGAGTAGAGAGGCAGATTCTCAGAGACTGAGGGAGAGTAGAGAGGCAGATTCTCAATGAGGGAGAGTAGAGAGGCAGATTCTCAGAGACTGAGGGAGAGTAGAGAGGCAGATTCTCAAGGACTGAGGGAGAGTAGAGAGGCAGATTCTCAAGGACTGAGGGAGAGTAGAGAGGCAGATTCTCAAGGACTGAGGGAGAGTAGAGAGGCAGATTCTCAAGGACTGAGGGAGAGTAGAGAGGCAGATTCTCAGAGACTGAGGGAGAGTAGAGAGGCAGATTCTCAATGAGGGAGAGTAGAGAGGCAGATTCTCAGAGACTGAGGGAGAGTAGAGAGGCAGATTCTCAATGACGGAGAGTAGAGAGGCAGATTCTCAATGAGGGAGAGTAGAGAGGCAGATTCTCAATGAGGGAGAGTAGAGAGGCAGATTCTCAATGAGGGAGAGTAGAGAGGCAGATTCTCAATGAGGGAGAGTAGAGAGACAGATTCTCAATGAGGGAGAGTAGAGAGGCAGATTCTCAGGGACTGAGGGAGAGTAGAGAGGCAGATTCTCAGGGACTGAGGAGAGTAGAGAGGCAGATTCTCAGGGACTGAGGGAGAGTAGAGAGGCAGATTCTCAGGGACTGAGAGAGAGTAGAGAGGCAGATTCTCAATGAGGGAGAGTAGAGAGGCAGATTCACAATGAGGGAGAGTAGAGAGGCAGATTCTCAGGGACTGAGGGAGAGTAGAGAGGCAGATTCTCAATGAGGGAGAGTAGAGAGGCAGATTCTCAATGAGGGAGAGTAGAGAGGCAGATTCTCAATGAGGAGAGTAGAGAGGCAGATTCTCAGGACTGAGGGAGAGTAGAGAGGCAGATTCTCAATGAGGGAGAGTAGAGAGCAGATTCTCAATGAGGGAGAGTAGAGAGGCAGATTCTCAATGAGGGAGAGTAGAGAGGCAGATTCTCAGACTGAGGGAGAGTAGAGAGGCAGATTCTCAATGAGGGAGAGTAGAGAGGCAGATTCTCAATGAGGGAGAGTAGAGAGGCAGATTCTCAATGAGGGAGAGTAGAGAGGCAGATTCTCAATGAGGGAGAGTAGAGAGGCAGATTCTCAATGAGGGAGAGTAGAGAGGCAGATTCTCAATGAGGGAGAGTAGAGAGCAGATTCTCAGAGACTGAGGGAGAGTAGAGAGGCAGATTCTCAGGGACTGAGGGAGAGTAGAGAGGCAGATTCTCAATGAGGGAGAGTAGAGAGGCAGATTCTCAATGAGGGAGAGTAGAGAGGCAGATTCTCAATGAGGAAGAGTAGAGAGGCAGATTCTCAATGAGGGAGAGTAGAGAGGCAGATTCTCAATGAGGGAGAGTAGAGAGGCAGATTCTCAATGAGGGAGAGTAGAGAGGCAGATTCTCAAGGACTGAGGGAGAGTAGAGAGGCAGATTCTCAATGAGGGAGAGTAGAGAGGCAGATTCTCAATGAGGGAGAGTAGAGAGGCAGATTCTCAATGAGGGAGAGTAGAGAGGCAGATTCTCAATGAGGGAGAGTAGAGAGGCAGATTTTCAATGAGGGAGAGTAGAGAGGCAGATTCTCAAGGACTGAGGGAGAGTAGAGAGGCAGATTCTCAATGAGGGAGAGTAGAGAGGCAGATTCTCAATGAGGGAGAGTAGAGAGGCAGATTCTCAATGAGGGAGAGTAGAGAGGCAGATTCTCAATGAGGGAGAGTAGAGAGACAGATTCTCAATGAGGGAGAGTAGAGAGGCAGATTCTCAGGGACTGAGGGAGAGTAGAAAGGCAGATTCTCAGGGACTGAGGGAGAGTAGAGAGGCAGATTCTCAATGAGGGAGAGTAGAGAGGCAGATTCTCAATGAGGGAGAGTAGAGAGGCAGATTCTCAATGAGGGAGAGTAGAGAGGCAGATTCTCAGAGACTGAGGGAGAGTAGAGAGGCAGATTCTCAATGAGGGAGAGTAGAGAGGCAGATTCTCAGGGACTGAGAGAGAGTAGAGAGGCAGATTCTCAATGAGGGAGAGTAGAGAGGCAGATTCTCAATGAGGGAGAGTAGAGAGACAGATTCTCAATGAGGGAGAGTAGAGAGGCAGATTCTCAGGGACTGAGGGAGAGTAGAAAGGCAGATTCTCAGGGACTGAGGGAGAGTAGAGAGGCAGATTCTCAATGAGGGAGAGTAGAGAGGCAGATTCTCATTGAGGGAGAGTAGAGAGGCAGATTCTCAATGAGGAAGAGTAGAGAGGCAGATTCTCAAGGACTGAGGGAGAGTAGAGAGGCAGATTCTCAATGAGGGAGAGTAGAGAGCCAGATTCTCAATGAGGGAGAGTAGAGAGGCAGATTCTCAATGAGGGAGAGTAGAGAGGCAGATTCTCAGAGACTGAGGGAGAGTAGAGAGGCAGATTCTCAATGACGGAGAGTAGAGAGGCAGATTCTCAATGAGGGAGAGTAGAGAGGCAGATTCTCAATGAGGGAGAGTAGAGAGGCAGATTCTCAATGAGGGAGAGTAGAGAGGCAGATTCTCAATGAGGGAGAGTAGAGAGGCAGATTCTCAATGAGGGAGAGTAGAGAGGCAGATTCTCAGAGACTGAGGGAGAGTAGAGAGGCAGATTCTCAGGGACTGAGGGAGAGTAGAGAGGCAGATTCTCAATGAGGGAGAGTAGAGAGGCAGATTCTCAATGAGGGAGAGTAGAGAGGCAGATTCTCAATGAGGAAGAGTAGAGAGGCAGATTCTCAATGAGGGAGAGTAGAGAGGCAGATTCTCAATGAGGGAGAGTAGAGAGGCAGATTCTCAATGAGGAAGAGTAGAGAGGCAGATTCTCAAGGACTGAGGGAGAGTAGAGAGGCAGATTCTCAATGAGGGAGAGTAGAGAGGCAGATTCTCAATGAGGGAGAGTAGAGAGGCAGATTCTCAATGAGGGAGAGTAGAGAGGCAGATTCTCAATGAGGGAGAGTAGAGAGGCAGATTTTCAATGAGGGAGAGTAGAGAGGCAGATTCTCAAGGACTGAGGGAGAGTAGAGAGGCAGATTCTCAATGAGGGAGAGTAGAGAGGCAGATTCTCAATGAGGGAGAGTAGAGAGGCAGATTCTCAATGAGGGAGAGTAGAGAGGCAGATTCTCAATGAGGGAGAGTAGAGAGACAGATTCTCAATGAGGGAGAGTAGAGAGGCAGATTCTCAGGGACTGAGGGAGAGTAGAAAGGCAGATTCTCAGGGACTGAGGGAGAGTAGAGAGGCAGATTCTCAATGAGGGAGAGTAGAGAGGCAGATTCTCAATGAGGGAGAGTAGAGAGGCAGATTCTCAATGAGGGAGAGTAGAGAGGCAGATTCTCAGAGACTGAGGGAGAGTAGAGAGGCAGATTCTCAATGAGGGAGAGTAGAGAGGCAGATTCTCAGGGACTGAGAGAGAGTAGAGAGGCAGATTCTCAATGAGGGAGAGTAGAGAGGCAGATTCTCAATGAGGGAGAGTAGAGAGACAGATTCTCAATGAGGGAGAGTAGAGAGGCAGATTCTCAGGGACTGAGGGAGAGTAGAAAGGCAGATTCTCAGGGACTGAGGGAGAGTAGAGAGGCAGATTCTCAATGAGGGAGAGTAGAGAGGCAGATTCTCAATGAGGGAGAGTAGAGAGGCAGATTCCCAATGAGGGAGAGTAGAGAGGCAGATTCTCAGAGACTGAGGGAGAGTAGAGAGGCAGATTCTCAATGAGGGAGAGTAGAGAGGCAGATTCTCAGAGACTGAGGGAGAGTAGAGAGGCAGATTCTCAAGGACTGAGGGAGAGTAGAGAGGCAGATTCTCAAGGACTGAGGGAGAGTAGAGAGGCAGATTCTCAAGGACTGAGGGAGAGTAGAGAGGCAGATTCTCAAGGACTGAGGGAGAGTAGAGAGGCAGATTCTCAGAGACTGAGGGAGAGTAGAGAGGCAGATTCTCAATGAGGGAGAGTAGAGAGGCAGATTCTCAGAGACTGAGGGAGAGTAGAGAGGCAGATTCTCAATGACGGAGAGTAGAGAGGCAGATTCTCAATGAGGGAGAGTAGAGAGGCAGATTCTCAATGAGGGAGAGTAGAGAGGCAGATTCTCAATGAGGGAGAGTAGAGAGGCAGATTCTCAATGAGGGAGAGTAGAGAGACAGATTCTCAATGAGGGAGAGTAGAGAGGCAGATTCTCAGGGACTGAGGGAGAGTAGAGAGGCAGATTCTCAGGGACTGAGAGAGAGTAGAGAGGCAGATTCTCAGGGACTGAGGGAGAGTAGAGAGGCAGATTCTCAGGGACTGAGAGAGAGTAGAGAGGCAGATTCTCAATGAGGGAGAGTAGAGAGGCAGATTCACAATGAGGGAGAGTAGAGAGGCAGATTCTCAGGGACTGAGGGAGAGTAGAGAGGCAGATTCTCAATGAGGGAGAGTAGAGAGGCAGATTCTCAATGAGGGAGAGTAGAGAGGCAGATTCTCAATGAGGAAGAGTAGAGAGGCAGATTCTCAAGGACTGAGGGAGAGTAGAGAGGCAGATTCTCAATGAGGGAGAGTAGAGAGCCAGATTCTCAATGAGGGAGAGTAGAGAGGCAGATTCTCAATGAGGGAGAGTAGAGAGGCAGATTCTCAGAGACTGAGGGAGAGTAGAGAGGCAGATTCTCAATGACGGAGAGTAGAGAGGCAGATTCTCAATGAGGGAGAGTAGAGAGGCAGATTCTCAATGAGGGAGAGTAGAGAGGCAGATTCTCAATGAGGGAGAGTAGAGAGGCAGATTCTCAATGAGGGAGAGTAGAGAGACAGATTCTCAATGAGGGAGAGTAGAGAGGCAGATTCTCAGAGACTGAGGGAGAGTAGAGAGGCAGATTCTCAGGGACTGAGGGAGAGTAGAGAGGCAGATTCTCAATGAGGGAGAGTAGAGAGGCAGATTCTCAATGAGGGAGAGTAGAGAGGCAGATTCTCAATTAGGGAGAGTAGAGAGGCAGATTCTCAATGAGGGAGAGTAGAGAGGCAGATTCTCAATGAGGGAGAGTAGAGAGGCAGATTCTCAATGAGGGAGAGTAGAGAGGCAGATTCTCAATGAGGGAGAGTAGAGAGGCAGATTCTCAAGGACTGAGGGAGAGTAGAGAGGCAGATTCTCAATGAGGGAGAGTAGAGAGGCAGATTCTCAATGAGGGAGAGTAGAGAGGCAGATTCTCAATGAGGGAGAGTAGAGAGGCAGATTCTCAATGAGGGAGAGTAGAGAGGCAGATTTTCAATGAGGGAGAGTAGAGAGGCAGATTCTCAAGGACTGAGGGAGAGTAGAGAGGCAGATTCTCAATGAGGGAGAGTAGAGAGGCAGATTCTCAATGAGGGAGAGTAGAGAGGCAGATTCTCAATGAGGGAGAGTAGAGAGCCAGATTCTCAATGAGGGAGAGTAGAGAGACAGATTCTCAATGAGGGAGAGTAGAGAGGCAGATTCTCAGGGACTGAGGGAGAGTAGAAAGGCAGATTCTCAGGGACTGAGGGAGAGTAGAGAGGCAGATTCTCAATGAGGGAGAGTAGAGAGGCAGATTCTCAATGAGGGAGAGTAGAGAGGCAGATTCTCAATGAGGGAGAGTAGAGAGGCAGATTCTCAGAGACTGAGGGAGAGTAGAGAGGCAGATTCTCAATGAGGGAGAGTAGAGAGGCAGATTCTCAGGGACTGAGAGAGAGTAGAGAGGCAGATTCTCAATGAGGGAGAGTAGAGAGGCAGATTCTCAATGAGGGAGAGTAGAGAGGCAGATTCTCAGGGACTGAGGGAGAGTAGAGAGGCAGATTCTCAATGACGGAGAGTAGAGAGGCAGATTCTCAATGAGGGAGAGTAGAGAGGCAGATTCTCAATGAGGGAGAGTAGAGAGGCAGATTCTTAATGAGGGAGAGTAGAGAGGCAGATTCTCAATGAGGGAGAGTAGAGAGGCAGATTCTCAATGAGGGAGAGTAGAGAGGCAGATTCTCAATGAGGGAGAGTAGAGAGGCAGATTCTCAAGGACTGAGGGAGAGTAGAGAGGCAGATTCTCAATGAGGGAGAGTAGAGAGGCAGATTCTCAATGAGGGAGAGTAGAGAGGCAGATTCTCAAGGACTGAGGGAGAGTAGAGAGGCAGATTCTCAAGGACTGAGGGAGAGTAGAGAGGCAGATTCTCAAGGACTGAGGGAGAGTAGAGAGGCAGATTCTCAAGGACTGAGGGAGAGTAGAGAGGCAGATTCTCAATGAGGGAGAGTAGAGAGGCAGATTCTCAATGAGGGAGAGTAGAGAGGCAGATTCTCAATGAGGTAGAGTAGAGAGGCAGATTCTCAATGAGGGAGAGTAGAGAGGCAGATTCTCAAGGACTGAGGGAGAGTAGAGAGGCAGATTCTCAAGGACTGAGGGAGAGTAGAGAGGCAGATTTGCCTGATGAAATGCCTTACCACACCTATAACTTGTTCAACCAATCTGTTCTATCATTGAATGTTCTACATCATAATGATGGATGGCTGCAGACTCCATTATTAATCATATAATTTTCATTTTCAACGAATTTCCAGCCCTAAAGGCCGCCTTCGACGACAGGTCTCTGTTTCCAAAGTACATTCTGGACTACGAGAGTCAGATGAAAAAGTATCAGAATTTTGCCACAAACACAAAGGAGAAGGACAAAGGAGAGATTTCGGTAGGTTCTTGAACCTGCTTCCAAAGGATTTTACGAGAATTATGATTTATATTTTTTTAGTCGGACAAAAACTTTGCTGCAACCTTCAGGCCAAAGGCAGTCAGCTCTCAGCGCCCGGAACAGCCTCGCACGGAAGATCTGATTTGCGATCAAAAAAGAAATAAAAATTTACAAAAAATTCTGTGTTGCAGTGTGAGATTACTAATAGTAATTCGCTGGAGATTTTTGGCGTGAATTTGACTATTGATCTTTTGTGTTTTTTTCACCGCTTATAGCTGATGTACTTATATTTCACTTTGAAATTTGAAACGTTTAAATCGACCAATTTAATATTTATCTTGGGTCACTTTGGGTCAATCAGTCACTTTGGGTCAGTCATTTTGGGTCAATCAGACAATCTGGGTCAATCAGACACTTTGGGTCAATCAGTCACTTTGGGTCAATCAGACAATTTGGATCAATCAGTCACCTTGGGTCAATCAGTCACTTTGGGTCAATAAGTCACTTTGGGTCAATCAGTCACTTTGGGTCAATCAGTCACCTTGGGTCAATCAGTCACCTTGGGTCAATCAGTCACCTTGGGTCAATCAGTCAGCAAGTTTTCAGGCAGCGCGCTGAAGAGTTCACAACGAAATTTCTATTTCTTTATTCGTTTGTGTCTGCTTATTCACTTTGTTATAATGAACTGAAATTCTGTGTACGTTTACAAAACAGCTTTTCACACCTAACAAAAATTTGCACACTTTGCACGGAGTTTTGATGCGAATATGTTTTAGCCGCAGTTCACTTATATATTCTTTTATCAGAGCTTAGCAATCTATAAAATCGATTTCTGAAAAATGAAAAAAATTAATGTAATTCTATGTACGTTTTCCTGAATTCAGAATCTGCTTCTAGAGCAGCGATTTTATTTTGATTTTTCTTAGAAGTTTTTTAAGAAACTTTTTTGTATCTTCCCAAGCTGCAATTTCGAATTTTTTTACTTTAAATGTTTGTCTAAACTGAATCAGCTTATTTTTTTTTTTTAAACTCAATCTAACTGGATTAGAAACTGATGGCTCCAGTGCACTGTCCTAACTGAGACACTTTTGCGCAATCATCAATGCAAAACTACTGAAATGCAAAAGCTTATCGTAGTTAAAAATTCTGTTGATGTTTTGTAATACTTGGCCACCAAATATATATTTATTGACAGAATTAATATTCCTACTTTTTTAGTTAATTCTTTTCTGTAGCAGAGCGAAAACGGTTGCGTCTAAATATTCAACATAGTCTTAGTTTTGTTTAAATAAAGTAGATATAAAAAACAACAAACAAAAACAAACAAATTTTCATAAAAAATATTGAATTGCATCAAAAACAGCTGAATTAACCTTGATAAAAGGAGTCACTCGTACATGTATTTATTGTCAAGTTCAAGTGATGAAAACGAGTTTTGAAAAATGAATAGTTAGCATTCTTAACTATCTGTACTTTAGTTTCACAGTTCAATCGGAGAGTACATGCATGCAGCTGGGCTTCTGTTAGACGGTAGTTCGATCTCAGTGGCTATACAGGTAATTCATCAGCTAGAGCAAAAAAGGTAAGAGGTATATGGGTATGGAATACTAAGGTTAAAACAAATTCAAATGTACAAGTATTTTCCCTCTAAAGAGGATGACGCCATTTTTCGCGCGAGGTGCTTGTGCCAAGGAAGAAAATCAGGAGCCTGACGTACATCACGGATATATACATATACTGTAATTAGCAAGCTTAATTAAGAGTGTATAGCTAAACTTTTACCACGAGAGGAGAATATAATCTAGCTGTATGCTTGTTCGTACACAATTAGTTTTGTTCATACTATCGATAGTAATAAGATAGAAACGTTAATAATAATAATGCTCGTTAACAATGTACTTTAGTCTATGCATTCTCAGCAACTAATGTTTGAGCTTCCTCTGGAGATAGTCGGCCAGGATTAGAACACTTGCAATAATTTGCTCCTGGCATCGAATTTGAGTCTTGGACAGGTTTATGGCACACGGTGCACCGGTTCTGGCCGTTGCTCTGGATGAAAATCTCTGTATTGTTCGTGGCCGTGCTGTTAGCATTGGAGGATGGTCTCTTCGAGAAGCAGCCTTTGATATTGCATTTAAAAAAGAAAACCACAACAAAAATGATGACAGCAATGAAAGTTAGCACAACAACAGAAACAACAACGATTTTTGTTATAGTGCCAGTTTGGTCACAATGGCTTGGCCTATTAGCAGCTCGAACAGCGGGACAAGCTCGACAACTGCCATTCGGATAGTGCAGATCTTCGCTGCAATTTCCACAGTGCATCAGCTCGCGACCTGAGCAGTTCTGAGCCAGCTGCACCTCCATTGCAGAGGTCGTCGATGGCGTGATAGAATCGGGGCAGAATTTATTTTGTGTGAGGCATGTCAATAATCGTTTGTTCTTGGATTCTGGGCCGGGACAGCTGACGCAGACGCAAGCGGAATCTGGGTAATGCACTGCTGCTGATCGGCAAGTTATTCCAGGGTCACTGCACAGCAAATCATCGCATTGTACGGGTGGATCATTTGCGTTGGGGCAAACTTTCAGCTCCTTAGTTAAACAGTTCAATTTCCACTTCTCGTACGCGGAAGTAGCCGGAACTACAGGACACATCGAGCAGGCGCAATCGGAACTCAGGTATTGGCCATGCGGACAGTGACTTTCGATAGTGTCGGAGCACAGTAAACTGTTGCACGATCGGGCCGTTGCTTAAATTAAGAAACATTTTCACCGATGTGAAATACTCAGAGAGGCAATGCATCTCAGCAACTCCCCTTTAGACCATTGCGCCTATTCCTAACCCAAATTATTCATTTGATTGCTTTTTCTACATAATTTTCATTACTAACTGCAAGCTGAAATTTACAACTTTGTCTAAAGCATTTCGTTAATCTTCTGTCAGAAAATAATCTGTACTTTGGCTACTTCTGCAGGACTCAGGTAAAAAATGAGAGCTTCAATGTGAATTTGTACACGTTGGCAAGAGAGTGAAGCGAAGAAAGCGTTTCTCATCGTACGCAATTTCTACAGAAATAGAATGGGGGCCAGAAGAGACTGTACAAAAGTGTACAAGCAGTTTAGTTCCATGTTCTGTGTTGCTTAGATTAGCCAAAGTTTATTGAATGACAAAGGAACCCGCAGCTATTTAGTCAGTGTGTGACATCGCGTGTATGAAATTATATAATGAGCTTTGACTACGTACAGATGGTATAGACAGCTGGGTAATTTTCTCATCCAACTGTAAGCCTACTGTAAACGCTGTAAGTACTTTGAATAGGCCTTTTGACAAAAAGCGTAGTTGTCTATGGCCAAAAGGTAGAGATTCTTAAACACATATGGTTTGACATACTTAAGGAGAAAAGTTTAGGGGGGAAGTACCAAGAAGAATGACAACTATATCATGGTAGTTAGAAAAGACAAAAATGTAAATAAAAAACCAAAACTTACCACTTAAAGCTGATACTCGTAGAATAACAAAGACTGCTACTAATTTGAACAAAGTAAGCATAATCGTAGTGTGCGAAATCGTTTAGCTTGGCAATTTGTTTTTGCTGTAGCTGAGTAGTCAATTACAGTTTTGTAATAAAAATTATAGGCTCAAAATAAATTTGGATGTCTTTCATAGCGATATAGCGATAACCTTGCGAGCTGCGCGAGAAAGAAAGAGAAAGAGAAAGAGAGAGAGAGAGAAGAGAAGACAAGAGAAAGACGCGAGTACATGTACGCCCACGCCCACGCATCATTGGTCTATTACAATTTAATAGGCCTCAGTCAAGTACTCTCGGTCTTGTGCAAGATATCAGCAATACTCGTAGAAAGCAATAAATGGAGTGAGAGAGAAACACGGCGAGAAGAGTGAACACATTTTTCCAAATTTAGAATTAAAAAATAAGCAGGAGAGAAAATCGACAGTTGAGATTGTGCATTTACATTTAGCTTGGACCAAACTGAAAGCATTGAGCATTGAACGCATGCATTAGTAGCGATACACATTATGAAGGGAGAGATCTATGACGAATGTTGCAATCAAGCACTGGCACTGTGGACCGCAAGACACTGCCAGCGTACACTTAAACACGCCTCAATAAAACAAAACTCATACGCCTAAAAGTAACCTAATTTACGGGCTACAAGTAAATAACATTAACATTAACATTAGCTATTGTGATTTGCTTGTAAATAATAAAAGTTCTAAGAAAAATAGAAATGATGTCAATAAGCCAAGAAAAAAATTCGACACTGTCACATAACGAAACTCGTTTTTAGTTTGTTGAAAATTTGCAAAAGAATTAAAATTTGTTCGGTTACTTTCAAAGCCGACCAAATTTTTATTTGTTAATTGTTAACTGACATATTCTTAGTTTAAGTAAGATGTATGTCATGCCGACAGAGGTGGGTAGCAAAACTAAAGCAGTGCGCGAGTAAGGGGGTTGAATGGATATTAGAAATGGCGGTTTGTCGTAGCTGGGATTCAAGCCAACACAATTACATGTCTGTCAATGGGAAGCCAAAACTACGTACGTGTGAGTGCACGCCTTCGTACGTAGAGCAAAGCAACCCCCAAGTGACTAATCAACTAATTAGCGTCATATCAAATTTAAGCCTTTAAATTATGGTTGTTGTTAATGCGAACAAATGAAAACTTTAACATGTATGTCACCCGTCTGCAAACTGCAGGCTGCAGTTCCGTATTCATGTATACTGAAAAACATTAAAAAGTCGTCACCTTTGAGAGAACGCAGTAAATTCCAGCTCAGTATTGACTTTTGAGTGACGCAACTTGAGCCACGCGACGCAGTAGTGTTGGGCTGGGTGAGGAGGGATTGGGAGGAGCGGAGGGCGAAGATTGGATGGATTGAAGCTGCCGCCCAGTTTTCATTGCTTTTTTAAAGCAGTTTTTAATATCAGAAATGGTTGGCCAGGTGATAGACGCTGGTTTGAAAGACACTGCTCACTGAAGCAAAGGCCGGGTGGCGACTCTTCAATGTTGCTGAGTACATCACCGGGGCAAAACCTAATTTGTAATCAGCCTGTACGAGAGCTACTCCTTATGTAAGTATCAAAGCAGTGGCTATCACCTTACTTTCTGTACAAGAGCTTTAAGTACAATTGCCTACAAATTGACATGATATTTCCATTTAGAAATTGTTTTAATCAATGACGAATATGCAAATCGGTCCATCATCATCGATGATAAAATAAAATAAAATATAATAAAATACACAGCAGCATCAAGGTCTTTGTTGTGACCGTAGGATGCACTGGTTGTGCAGGAAACTCAATTCGTTCTTCGAAGAGATGGCTAATAATCGTAGCCAGGCAAAGGCTTTCTATTTGAAACCGAGGGGAGGCTGGTACTACAGCAAGTGGACTTTGACAACGCGGGATTTGGGACATAAAATACAATAGAATGCATAGAACACTTGGGCTTGAACACACACTAACAGTCTACTCACGAATTATTTCTTAGTACACCTTTTCACGTTCAATTTTGAACAAAGTCCAGTTCTAAAAAAACTAGCGGAAATTCAATTCAGACAATTCAGACTGGGGCAACAAAACCCAGTTCAAAACATTCTGCTACGGAAGCGAGGTTTAGCCATAGACAAAATTGTCCCCAGTCTGAATTGTCTGAATTGAATTTCCGCTAGTTTTTTTAGAACTGGACTTTGTTCAAAATTGAACGTGAAAAGGTGTAGTAGTGCTTGATCTAGATTCTACGAAACTTTCTTCTAAATATGCCATTGTGATATTTAATGAAGGCGTTTTATAAGCTTGAAATGTCGCATTGTCGAAGTCTTTTTAGTCACTTTCGCTGGCGCACAGCTTCAAGAATTCAACGATTTCAATGACCTTTTTATTTACAACAAAGTCCTAAGGTGATTTTATAATTAGCGAATTTTCGTTTAGGGCTTTTAAGCATTTTGTACGAAAGCTAATGAGTGTACATGTAGATTGAAGTTAGTTCCCTTTATCAGCCCCGTGAACTAAGATTTTGTTTATCCCACACTTACTGCACTAGTATAAACCAGATCTTAGTACTGGACTAGTGTTTGGCATATGCTAATAGATCTTCTGGTAGTAATGACTCCGGTGAGCTAACTATCAAAGCAGTAGCTTTAGTATTTCATTTAAGTCTAAGAGTCTAATTGGCTGGACGCCGATCGCATGCTAAGTAGCGCGCTTGCGTTTTTCTCGGACTTTGGAAATAAATAAAACAGCACTTCATTTCCTATGCGACACTGGAGCCGAGGGCCGTAGCATATATTGTTTGACTTTTCCCCGGTTTCTCCATATCTGAACTGGCACTTAAACATGGCTTTGACCCTTAAAACTCTGCTGATTTTGTTGTGCACCTCAAGCGGCACCTTGTTGGCGTCAGCAATGGCACCAGCGTCAGCCAGCTACTCCAGCGCAACCATCAACTGCAACTCAGCTCGTCAACGATTCCGATCGGCCTCGCTAGATCACATTCTGAGGAGTCTGTGCAATGCGGACATTGCCATGGAGTCGGGAGACATGCCAAAGGCCAACGAACTGTTGCACAGCGCTAAACAACTAATCGCGCCAGTAAACTGCTTCCACAAGGGCTACCTAGCGGCTGATCAGGTCGTAGTATCGCTACACAGCAACTTCACCCGCTGCATCGATGAGCACACTATTGACGCCGAGCTTGCTAACGATCGAAAATTTGTGCTTTTCTTGCGTTTGCTGCCGGACGCTAGCCTGCTGCTCCTAGAAGGAGGCGTAGTCAGAGCGGGCGAGTTCTATAACAAGACCAGACTGGTCTGCGACCTGCACAGTCAGACTAGACAGAAGGCTTGCAGGCACAATGTCCGCACATCTTCAAACGATTGTCAACCGTTGCAGGTTTTTCTATCAGCCAGCACCGCGGGCAACTACGTGTACAGGAAGCCGTACTTTCAGTCATCAGCCTCTGTAAGAGAAAGCAGCAGTCAGACTGCCTCAGGAACGACCTACAGGGCTGCTGGAAGAAGCGCCGCGCCTCTCGGCTTGCCCCGACCGACACTGTGGCTGCAAGCCGCCCTGGTTGCCGTTGTCGGCGCAGTGTGCGGCCTGAAGTCATACTGAGTGGTAAAAACTTTGTTCCTTTAAAATTTTATAGGCTTTTAAAACAACGTTTTACTGCGGATCGCATTGAAGCTTATAGAACTCATTGATTTTTGTAAAAATCTATCAAAAATTTTAATTTTATTTTGTAGCCCTAAATAGTTATTTTTTGTCGATTTCGATGCTACAAATAGCTCACGTGACTTTTTGCTCATTAATTAAATAATTTATTCTTAATTCGGTTGATTAGTCTTTTGAACCATCTTAGACTCAACCCTATGTAAATTATCACTTAATTATCAAGGACAACTGGTAGTAAATAAGCCTCGATATTGCAGCTTTTCCTATGTAAATCAACATAAAATGCCCAGTACAGACATTCCACGGGCTAATTTATTAAAACGAGAAACGATAAACCAACTTTAGTTAAAGAAAACAAAAATAGTCTATGGTAGCAGGTAGGGCTTAACCCTCGCACCCCGTTCCCTCAGTCTCAAGTGTGACTTAGACAAGAATGTCTATGGTACAATATAATTACGCCTAATACCCATGCTTTAAAAGGCCAGATCGATGGAAAATCAGTGCGCGTCGTGATATACTACTTTATACTAACCTTCATTTATTTACTATAATAATTTTTATCCGAGGGTTTACTCCCGATTTGCCATACTCTGTGTATGAATAAACAACTATAGACTAGGCCCTTGATACTTCGTACATAGCTAGTTCATAAGCAAGTCTTCTGCTGTAAAATATCCACATTAAATTTTCCTAATTAGGCAATAATTACATTTTTACTTATAGCTATTGCTTTAATGCTTAAGCTGTGGCGGCTTCCTTTTGAAATGCGATTCCTGCCCTTGGTTTCCATGTAATAAGCAGCAATTTCTCAGTAATTATATTCGGCTATAGTTTCTAATCGAGAATGCTGATTATTAATATTCAAAAAAATTTATATGCTAGAAAATGCAAAAATATGTGCATTACGAAAATATCGCGGCGGTGGAGTTACTTATACAACTATTATACATATTTATGGCTTGTATTTTATGACTACTTTGTTTAACTGAAGTTCCGTCTCGGCACACTGCTGGATGCTAGCGCCGACTTTGACCAGCAGATATTTGCACTTGACAGCCACTGATATGATCGAAATCTTATCAAGCTTAGGGCTAACTTATAATTGTCTAGATAGCGTAGCTTGTGGCTCGATTTGTCTTTGTGAGCACCACCACCACTGCCGCTTCCTTGGAAGCAAAGCAGGAGCAGGTGCAGCATGGCTTCCACTGAGCCGACAGCCGAACAGTGAAGAGGGCGACTATTTTGTTAATTCTATTGAATGCCCAGCAAAGAGCAGCTCTCGCTGTGAAGCCAGACTAACTTTGAGCATATCTACTTGAGCACATATACATGTACTTACAGTGCCCAGTCTAACTCAAGTACTGAGGCACTGTAGCAACAAGTCAGATAGGGGGATCGATTCAATATCAGTAGCCTTGACCAGTGAGCAAAGTTTTGAATTTGGCGATATACGCTCGTAAGAATGAACTAATAGCCATAGCCGTATCGTAGCTATACTCGTATTATGAAAAGAGAGTTTTTCAACTGTCAATCAAGGTCTTCGTTGCCTGCTTTTTATTAACCCGTTGAAGCATTTCATTAAACAATCCAATTAACTCGTATTTGTCGAGCAACGTTTACTGACGAGCGTACCCGGACAGCAATCCGACGGATAACGACGTGACGTCGGTTGAACGTATGCGCAATTTAAAAGTACATATTTGCCATAGACGTCAATCGTGTAATTTATTTGATTCCGTTTCTATTAGTTCCTCCTGGATAAGCTAATACACTAGCTGAGTTAGCGGGCAAAGTCGAACCTGCTTTTGAAAGTAATATTGTGCGCATTGATTGGCTGCTCATTGTCATACAGCGCTGGAGCCTGAAGGAGCATCCCTGCTGAGCCTGAAAAGTTTTAATACGTATTTAGTTAGTTTTTTTCTAGTGGAGCCACAAAATGCTAAAAAAGCCTGTGAAAGACAAATAAAATGAGTTTGTTCGACTGCTCACTTACCAAGGACAAAAACAATAGAAAATATTGTGAAAAACAGACGATCCAAGACTCTTGTTACAAATTTCCAGTCGTCAATGACCTAAAAAGTCATTAGTTGAAAAATAAATTTATCAGATTAAAGTTTCAAACGTCTTTTGACCGACACAAGCGGGCTTTCTAACAGCTTAAACAACTCTATTGTAAAGTTACGGGTGTGTAACGTAAACTGTAGAGTATGTCGTATCAAAGTCAATTAAACAGTCGTCGATCGTTCTACTAAACGCTTAACTTGCTACTAATAACAGTAGGCTATTTAGTTTTTTATAAGTCGTATAAACAGTCATGTCACGGTATTAAAGCTGGAAGGCACTCTCAAAATACCTCCCTAGCGCCTCTATGTCGGAAGTGATTCTGTGGGTCGCTTTTTAATCAGGAAAACATTATCATTGGGTTGATTTCTCCAGGATTCGAGGTCATACCTCTTTGTCAGCCATATCGTCTCGCATGTGCTTGGCGATATACTGCGCCCCGGCAACGGCGTCTTTGATAGCCCGCCTCACTGTCGGATGGCTTGCCGAATCGACATTCGTCCCGGCGTGGTGCATCGAAGCCGACCCGGCAGTAGCAGCGAACTCTGGTCGGAGCTTCCAGCAGGACTCGCCAGCCAGATGATCGTCTTGGCTGTAACCGTCGGCTAAATCAGCGCCGCTGGCATTCTCAGCGCGCAGCAGCGAGTCCAAGTCCTTCGTCATTCGACGTCTCAAGAAAGCTTCACGATCGGCAGATGCGTCGTCGGCTCTGCTGATGCCGGCAAGGCCGAATCGACGATGCTGCAGCGGCGAATGCTGATTGGGGGCCGCGGCGGCGGCGGCGGCTGCTGCTGACGATGATGGACGAAGAAGTCGCCAGCTGGCGGAGTCGCTGTTGTCACCGCTGTCTCCAAAGACGGTGTTTAAGGGGACGGATGTCACTGCGGCGGCTGATGCAGCAGACTTTGGAGATGATTTTTTGTCATTTTCGTCATCTGACTTCTGAAATAATCATGCAGTATGTGATTAGAGTTGCCTTTTACACGTAAACACTGCCGGTTCAGTCAGTGCACTTTGTAAGGCTGGGGGTGGCTGGGGAAACAGAGAGAAATGCCTCAGCTTCTTAGTTTGACTCTAGGCCCAACTAAGCATTTAAAGCCATAAAGCTGGCTTCTTCCACTGCAACGGATGGGCACCCCGAAACATAATTACTAAAACCTGGCTGTCGCCGCCTTTGGTGCTAAAGCCACTTGGTGCTAAAGCCACTTGGTGCTAAAGCCACTTGGTGCTAAAGCCACTTGGTGCTAAAGCCACTTGGTGCTAAAGCCACTTGGTGCTAAAGCCACTTGGTGCTAAAGCCACTTGGTGCTAAAGCCACTTGGTGCTAAAGCCACTTGGTGCTAAAGCCACTTGGTGCTAAAGCCACTTGGTGCTAAAGCCACTTGGTGCTAAAGCCACTTGGTGCTAAAGCCACTTGGTGCTAAAGCCACTTGGTGCTAAAGCCACTTGGTGCTAAAGCCACTTGGTGCTAAAGCCACTTGGTGCTAAAGCCACTTGGTGCTAAAGCCACTTGGTGCTAAAGCCACTTGGTGCTAAAGCCACTTGGTGCTAAAGCCACTTGGTGCTAAAGCCACTTGGTGCTAAAGCCACTTGGTGCTAAAGCCACTTGGTGCTAAAGCCACTTGGTGCTAAAGCCACTTGGTGCTAAAGCCACTTGGTGCTAAAGCCACTTGGTGCTAAAGCCACTTGGTGCTAAAGCCACTTGGTGCTAAAGCCACTTGGTGCTAAAGCCTCCTCGATGGCGTCTCTTACGACGGTGCCCCAAGATGGCGCCCCTCGCTGTCGCCCCGCACTGGTAAACTTCAAGGATGCCTCCTCACTAAAAAATCCTGGCTTCGCCGCTGTCTACTGAACTTGCCCTTTGTCACTTCAACCACCGTGTCCATCCAAAGCGATATTTTACTCACAATTCCATCAAATCGAGTCGTATTTGGCCGATTAATGAGCAAGATTTTAGGCAGCAAAGTAAGAAATATCCACTTCGTCATTGGCGACATTCGATGCGTGGCGGGAGTTCGTTCGTTAAAGTTCATCTCAATAACGGTGATAACGATTGAGAGCATGACAAGTACGAGAGTGAACAGCAGGTACTTGCCAATCAGCGGTACAACTAGCGATGTAGGCGGGATGGATTCTGCCAGCACTAAAAAGAAGAAGGTCACGGCAATGAGGATGGAGATGCTGAGCGTGTTTTTCTCGCCACTATCGCCTGGCAGGTAGAATACAAACAGAGACAAGAAGCTGATTGCCACGCAAGGAAATATAAGATTAATCAAGTAGAACATGGTCTTTCGGCGTATGACAATGGTGAAGGTGATGTCTGGGTAGGGCTCAGGGCAGCAGGGATAGGTCTTCAGGTTGCGCTCGGCTGGAACGTGTAGCAAATCCCATTCTGTGGAGTCGATTAGTCCGTCGATGTTGATGCCGTACTCAACCACGGGTGACGAATCGTTGGTCTGCGACACGTGTCGAAGGTCAACCTGAATTGAAGGAAGAGGACTAAAGTACATTTAAGCAAAGTACATTTCCAGTCCAAAAATGTACTGTGGAAAAAGAACATTTGAGATGCTGAAAGAATTAAAAGAATATTGCATTGGTATTGCCCCTTAGTTTGCTTTGAAGACTCTAAAGACTACAGAAGCCTAGTAGGGGTTGCAGTCTAGTGGTTAGAGTGTCCAACTCACGACTGAAAGGTTGGGGGTTCGATTCTCGACCCACTCGAAATAATTTGCGTCCTCGAGCAAGACACTTAACTCTGCATTGCTTCAGTTTACCTAGCTGTAAAATGGGTGCCAGCATTAGCTGGGGTAATTGAGGGCGTGTGAAAAGCTTTATTCTGTATCTCTAATAAAGTCTCCAAAACTAAGTCAACTCACCTGAAGTCCATCGTAGGTCCAGCTTCCGAACTTCATCGCGCAGCGCTGCTTGTCAAATGGAAAAAACTCCACGTCAATTTGACAGGAGGATTTGAATATGGCCGGCGGCTCCCACACAACTATACCACTGCTGTACAGCAGAGCCTTTGTTCCTTTGTTCACTTCGTAGTTGCCATCGGCACTGAAGGGTAATTTGATAGGGTGTGGTAGTTGGATTAAAAATGAAGTCATGTGCGTATCAAAGTTAAAAGTACTCAGTTAAAATAGCACATTTTACAGTAAGCAAGCGTCAGAGCTATTGGTTAAGCAGCATAGCTTATGGACCTTAAGCCAAGCTATATCGGTTACACATTAAAAGTCTAATTTGACCTTTCTGGATAAATTGTCTTAGACGATATGTAGCGTTAAACGTTTGTAATGGGAAATTTTTGCGCAACACAAATATATTTTGGAAGGTTAGACTCTGTTTAGTTTACAACCAACTCAAACCGAACGCTAAGTTTTGTTTAAATCTGTCGCGCACTTATTAAACAGGACTACGTCAGGCTGCCAAATATCTGATGGCGGAATTCTAAACTGCGTTATCTGGCCGTAGTCTTTCGGGTTCCAGCGCAGTCTTGGCTCGTTCCAGATCTGAAAAGGATGTCGCGTTTCGGAGTAATCTGCGATTCTTTTCCATGCCTTCATCGAGTTGAACTCGTTTGACTTCTCAAGCATCGGGATGACTAACGATATCTTCGATTAGTGAACTGTGAGTTGCATTGTAAAGCATTGTCTACAGAAACTATAATCAAATTTTGACGCAAGTTGACCAAGTTTTTAGTGAACAGTTATCCAAAAAACTAAATATACTTTTGCGTTGAATTTTGCTTAAATCATGGTTTTAGAAAGCTTTGACAATACAAATCCTACCTTTTGAACCCAGACGTTAGTAGTCATAATTTGATTTTTTTCGTCCTGAAATGAAAGGAAAAACGGGGTGCACAAAACTTAATATAAAGATTTGAGTTCTAACGTGGAGTTGAGGCGGCTTTAGTCAGGATTTTAAAGTTGCGTATTGAGGGAAAATATCATGCCATTAGCACCAGGGGCGCCAGCACCAGGGGCGCCAGCACCAGGGGCGCCAGCACCAGGGGCGCCAGCACCAGGGGCGCCAGCACCAGGGGCGCCAGCACCAGGGGCGCCAGCACCAGGGGCGCCAGCACCAGGGGCGCCAGCACCAGGGGCGCCAGCACCAGGGGCGCCAGCACCAGGGGCGCCAGCACCAGGGGCGCCAGCACCAGGGGCGCCAGCACCAGGGGCGCCAGCACCAGGGGCGCCAGCACCAGGGGCGCCAGCACCAGGGGCGCCAGCACCAGGGGCGCCAGCACCAGGGGCGCCAGCACCAGGGGCGCCAGCACCAGGGGCGCCAGCACCAGGGGCGCCAGCACCAGGGGCGCCAGCACCAGGGGCGCCAGCACCAGGGGCGCCAGCACCAGGGGCGCCAGCACCAGGGGCGCCAGCACCAGGGGCGCCAGCACCAGGGGCGCCAGCACCAGGGGCGCCAGCACCAGGGGCGCCAGCACCAGGGGCGCCAGCACCAGGGGCGCCAGCACCAGGGGCGCCAGCACCAGGGGCGCCAGCACCAGGGGCGCCAGCACCAGGGGCGCCAGCACCAGGGGCGCCAGCACCAGGGGCGCCAGCACCAGGGGCGCCAGCACCAGGGGCGCCAGCACCAGGGGCGCCAGCACCAGGGGCGCCAGCACCAGGGGCGCCAGCACCAGGGGCGCCAGCACCAGGGGCGCCAGCACCAGGGGCGCCAAAGCTACTACAAAGGGTGCCAAATACTTTTATAACAAAGTGAGGGTCGTAGCCCTTCTTGTTCTCCCTGGCTACGCCCCTTCGCACTTCAACTATGACTCACAATGTCAATTAGCTGGCCCAGTTTCAAGCTTAAGTACACTGTGAGCGTATCCGAATGGTTGTTTACTGGCCTGATTAAACCATTGTAGTCGCGTTTCACAAGCACGTCTTCGTAGAGGCGTTTGGCATCGGGATTGGCGCTGACGGAACCTGCAAAATGTTTTTTCCTAAACAAGCTAAAAACATGAGCAATTCTTTCGGTTTCATTTGGCATAATGTATCCGATTAAGCTTTTTTCACAAAGTGCATTCGTTGAATAATAAAATACCTTTTATCAACATATAGAACAATACTTCAGATTAACACTGTCTTTGTTTTAAGCTTGGGGACGTTATTATGATCATTTTATTTCACTTCTTTAGTGTTGTAATGCTGTTTATTGAGCACATAAATTCGTTTATCAGTGAGTTCATAAGAGTTCATGAGTGAGTTCATGAGTGAGTTCATGAGTGAGTTCATGCGTGAGTTCATGGGTGAGTTCATGAGTGAGTTCATGAGTGAGTTCATGAGTGAGTTCATGCGTGAGTTCATGAGTGAGTTCATGAGTGAGTTCATGAGTGAGTTCGTGAGTGAGTTCATGAGTGAGTTCATGAGTGAGTTCATGAGTGAGTTCATGGGTGAGTTCATGAGTGAGTTCATGAGTGAGTTCATGAGTGAGTTCATGAGTGAGTTCATGAGTGAGTTCATGAGTGAGTTCATAAGTGAGTTCATGAGTGAGTTTATGAGTGAGTTTATGAGTGAGTTCATGAGTGAGTTCATGAGTGAGTTCATGAGTGAGTTCATGAGTGAGTTCGTGAGTGAGTTCATGAGTGAGTTCATGAGTGAGTTCATGAGTGAGTTCATGAGTGAGTTCATGGGTGAGTTCATGAGTGAGTTCATGAGTGAGTTCATGAGTGAGTTCATGCGTGAGTTCATAAGTAAGTTCATGAGTGAGTTCATGAGTGAGTTCATGAGTGAGTTCATGAGTGAGTTCATGAGTGAGTTCATGAGTGAGTTCAAGAGCGAATTAATGAGTGAGTCAATGAGTGAGTTCATGAGTGAGTTCATGAGTGAGTTCATGAGTGAGTTCATGAGTGAGTTCATGAGTGAGTTCATGAGTGAGTTCATGAGTGAGTTCATGAGTGAGTTCATGAGTGAGTTAATGAGTGAGTTCAAGAGCGAATTAATGAGTGAGTTCATGAGTGAGCTCATGAGAAAGTTCACTTTAAAACAAAAACAAATTTGAGTCTATGGCTGAACTTTTGAATTGATCTACCGGTAGTTTACTCAATAATAACTATTAAAAAACTCATATTAACATCTTGAACAGCCGGAAGTACAGTAAATGTGCGCAATTGTCAAATAGGCATTGGATGACTCACCGAGTAACAGAGAGATAATTATGAGGCACCAATGACAGTGGCGCATTTCATTAATCAGATTGGTATGGCTAGTTCTAACTGAGTTCTATCGCTAAATCTTATCTCTGAACGAAATCTTCGAATAACAGGTTTGGCAGCTCAGTTGAAGCAGAAAACTCTCTCTTCTGTAGTTGTATAAAACATGCCACGAGACAGGTTGGTCTGCCGCAGATGCTTGCTTTTCGCGCACCTGTCTGCCCCCTGGCAACTACTCTTTCTATCCACGGTTTTTCTAAGAACGGGCATGTGTGTACAAATTGCGTATTAGAGGGCTTTGTACATTAGACACGAAGCTCTACGTAGTTGTATGTAAAGCGTTCGAAGTATTTTTGTGCGCAGAGAATGCCGACATGTCTCGCTGCGAGTCTCTTCAGTCTTCTCTCGCGTACGATTAAGACCCTCCTCACAAGCATTTGTTTGCACTGCACAAACCAATGAGAATTAAAGTAAACTGGCGTCAATTCTACCTTAGCTACTTGCCATAGTCCAGTCTGGCAACTTTCAGGTCAGAAAGAGACTCAACTTGCTTCTGAAGTGAAGAAGAGGACAGAAGCCATTTGTTCGGTAGGTTACTTCTACTAGGACTAAATTTATCCTAAACAGGCAATGGAAATCTTGAGCAGCTACTCAGCCTCTACCATCAAGCTGGGTCTGGCGGCCGCGGGTACGGCAGCTGTTGTCGTCTTCGCTCTGCGTCGAATTGCCAAGCGCAAAGGCTCCGGCCTTCGAGTGGCCAACTATGAGAAGAACATGGTGTACTTGTTCAACTTTCCCAGCTGTCGAACTATCGTCAGCATTTCGCCGTTCGGACTGAAGCTGGAAACCTGGCTGCGGATGCACCAGATTCGGTACACAGCAATCCGAAAGACTTACGTCTGGAGCCGCAAAGGCCAGATTCCTTTTGTTGAGCTCAAAGGACAGGAGTACAATGAGTCTAATCTCATCATTACCGAGCTGCAAAAGTACTTTGGAGTTGATGACGGACTGTCTGAGCAGGAGCAGGGCTTAGCCAGAGGTCTGGAGATGATGCTTGAAAACCAGACAGTATTTAGCTATTTCTATTACCGCTATGTTGAAGCGGCTCGCGAGTTTGTCCAGACCTGGGAGTTCTCCGGATTTCTGCTGCGCTGGGTGCTGTACCGATTCTTCCCGCCGGGATTCCGCCACCGGCTCAAGCACCACGGCATCGGGCGCAACACGGTGCCGGAGATCTACTCCATGGGTTTCGAGGACATCCGCGCTCTGTCCCGCGTGCTTGGCAGCAAGAAGTTCCTGTTCGGCGAGCGGATGACCACGGCAGATTGCTACGCTTTCGGTCATCTGGCTCAGATCCTCTACGTCCCGGTGGACTATCCGCACAAGCAGTTCATGCGAGAGCAGACGCCGAACCTGTGCGAATACGTGACCAGAATCAAGGAGACGCTCTGGCCAGACTGGGATCAACTGTGCACGGATAATCTGCTCGGTTCTAATAACTGAATAAGTTCGGAATATAAATTCAGATGATGGTTAGTACATACTTTCGCTATGGCTGACAGATTTAAAAGACTCGACACTTCATCGACTGTCACTTTAATCTTTGCGATCTTCTTTTAGAGTTTACTATTTTTAGATTCAGCACTTCCAGTTGTTGTCAGTGCTAGTCTCCTATTGAACTCGAACTTTCTTTAGCACCAATAGTATTATCTCTTGATTTAGTAAAGGCATGCTGTATGCATGTTGCTAAAGTATTTTATTAAACGAGATATTGCTTGATTCTCCTTGAAAATATAAAACCATCGCCAAAATACTACTCGGAGTAGCGAATAGGGCATTCATCTAGCTGTCTACAGTAAATATCAATTATTACACTAAAAGCTTCGGCGATTTTACAACTACTTCTAGGGTTCTAAAGTACACCTTATTTTGAGTGGCGTTTGTACTGCTCAGCGTTTAAGTTTAGATGCAATCCACATGGTAACTCTAGCAATAAGCATAACAATAAAAGGTTTGCAGCAAGCAAATTATAGAGCTATTGGTGCTATCGCTACATAGGCCTAGGCTAGATATTTCGTATGGATCGAATTTTCCAATACGAATCAATCATTTGAGTTCCACCATCTTCTCTGAATAAATTCACTGATATGTGGGCTGGTACAGGTGCTCCAAACCGCTGAGAGCCTTTGCGCACAGCTCATCAAATCGCTTGCTGCTCTCGGCGTCAAACCAGTTGCGCCAGTCGCCCACCTCGCCCTTCCGGTAGAAACCAGTGGTGGCGCTGGAGTTGAAGAACTCGCTAAGGTCAGTGCCTCGATCCTGGCGCATCCGTTCAAATGTCACCTGCTTGCAGATGTCGGCCAGCAGCTGGTCGGAAATGGCGGCAGCGCTGGCCTCCGGGCTGTCCAGCAAAAAATCGGCGATTCGTCGTATCTGGCCGGCCGGATCGGCCTTGAGCTTCTCGAACTCCACCAGCAGGATGTTGGAATGGCGGCCGCTGTTTATGGCTGCAAGAAATTCCCTGGTGTGTTCGAACCACGAGCCTCCATCGACTAATCCCTGGATAAATGTAATTGGCGAATTCGAAAATCTATTTAGATCTGGATGCGGCTATTAGAGTAAAACAGAGGTCGGTAGGAATACTTTTTCGTATAGACTCAGAAAGCCTTTGAAGCTGCCCTTGTACTCGTAGTCGTCTATGGAGATATAATGATGATACAGGGACACCGCGGCATCCTTGGGATTTCGTACGGCAAACAGGGCCTTGTTGGTTGCCAGCAGCTTTTTAGGCAGTATCGAGTAGCGCAAATGACAATTGAGCACTCGGGGTGAGGCGAACTTTTCAAAGCAGTGAAAGTCCTGCGCCTCGAGCATGGCATCCTCCTTGAGCGCAGGTCGCTGCTTAGCCTGTTTGGTGAGCACAAAGTGGCAGATATCATTGAGCCAGTGGGTCCCGCACTTTAGATGAGCATCAATGAAAACATCATCCTGTCTTGGCTGAAACGCCTCGCAAAGCCTATCGAGATTTTCCTCCGCGCCGGGGAAGTCAGACACAAAGTAGCCTCGCCAGAGTCTGTTCTTCACGCTGGCTCCTTCGCCATCTTTGTTATAGACGACTCCTCTAGCTGGTTGTCCGCTGGAGTTCAGAACCGGTTCCATGTTGACCCGCTATTGATCAAATGCAAGTAGAAGCGTAAGACTTTTCACTTGGAGTTGAAGCCGCAGGATTCGGGGCAGGACGCTGAAAGCTTTGCTCTTTTATGAATCAGTCAGACTGTTCTGACGCATATCGGCTCCTGGATTTTGCGGCTTAACTAACTGGCCCACTAATTGAGGCTCAGCATGAGAACCAACCAGGCCAGCGGGCGATTGCATCTGAGGATTTACCCGATGCTGCCTGGGATCAGAAAGCAATTTCTAGAGGGCATTGGCCGCATGCTCAGGGCGGCTGGCTCTGACGGGATCAGGACAGATAGCTAGCTAGCCGTCAGACTGTAGGGCTGAAATCCAATTTTCCACACCTAATTCTTTGTTTACAAGTTCAGAAGAAATGGCGAACTTTTGATTTGAGCTACCCGCCTGCAAAGGGTCATTTTGTGCTTGAATAAAATCTGAGTTATTTATTTAAACCTTGGTCGACAAAGTACATTCAATCTAATCAAGGCGAGACGAACATATTCACTGTCTTTTTACATTGTTTAATGCGCTTGTTAGACGACAAAGCAAAAACAAGGAAATCTATCACAAAACCAAGTGACCCTGACACCAATATTAATATGAGCTGCAGGCATGCTGAACACTATTTTGACTCCTAGATGGCTAGAAAGGCCTTAGTTACTCGAATAGATTTTCAACTAATATACCCCACATCCTGGTTGCAGTCTCTAAACACACCCAAGTGATAAAGTCAAGCGTAAATTATGATTACGTGGTAGCCGAACTAAATAAATAAGCGTCATACGTTGCTACAAGCAATGTTTTATTAATGCATATAACTGAATGATTTTTATAACTATATAGATAGCGGAGGTGATGAGTGAATATTATGAGTGATATGAGTGATGCTAAGTGACGGTACAAGAGCTGACAAGATCTAGAAAATAATGTTCATGGCATGCGAGTAAGATATACCCGTAACTAAGCTACATTTCTGAATTTCAAAAAGTCAAAATATCAATAAGAAAAGTAGGAAGAAAAAAATTAGCGCGATTTCAACGATCCAGTTTGAAATTTCAGGCAAAGTTTAAACTGTGTCTGATAGTTGCGACACTTGGCAACAAAGAACGGGCTTGTGTCGTCCGGACCGCGGCAGATTGCATCGCACGGCTCGCACATGCAGCTGTAGGGATCACTGTACTCGCCAGCAGCGCACTTGGAGAACACTTCGCAATCATTTGCCAGTGCAAATCCCTGGACAGAATTGGTTGTCACAGCGCTGGCAATCAACAGCAGGCAAGGAAGAAGACAGTTGGGAGACATGGCTAAAAGCTTGAGCTTGCTGTAACTGGTTAGTGCTGCTTTACGGGACTCTCTTGGTTCCAGATTAGCTGCCTGGCTTGGCTATATAGTTTTCTATAGAAAACCCGTGGAATTCCCTCAATAGCAAAAAATAGACATTGCGTAGGCTGAGTACGCAGTGCATTCGTACTAAGTACCTTGTTACATGCAAGTGACGCAGCCCCCGAAATAGACCAAGTTCAGTCATGTAGGATGACTCACTAACCAAACTTCGGCTGCAGAGGATGTTCAGTCACAAGGATCTAAACGTGTATTACAGAAATAGTTGCATTTTCCTAATTTACAAAGCGCATTCCTTCAAGATTATGTAGATTTCATACCAACATATGTCGTATTATGTCCGCGTGTCAACCGGTTTTTTGGGCGGATTTTGCACAACGTAAATACTCGTATATAGTCAAGAGGTAAAACCTAATTATAAATACAGGCACATTACTCACTAAATCATATTTCAGGAAAAAAACTGTTTTTTGAGGTCTTTCAGGATAGAGGGTCTCGCGACGCAAAATACATAGTTCATGGCCACCAAAATCATCTGATTTATTGATCAGGCCACCACAGTCTAGCAAGAAGTCCACTTTTTTGCACCATCCAAGGCCGCAAACTTAAAGAAGTAACATTGAAACTCCAGCTAGACTGCAAGATCCCATAAACCTGCCATCGTGAATAGCATCCAATGCAAAAATTGAGAAGTCGAACTCCTACGAGTGGTCTCTACGTTGTCTGAAGAATATAAAACTAATGTACGTAGAGCACTGTAATTAGTTTATTTTTTGATTGATCAACCGCCGAGGTTACCGAGTAATAATAAATTACAGAAGCTTGAATTATACTACTTTTGGTACATAGTAGGCATGGCGAAATAGCTGCAAATTAAATTATCAACTCTCGCAAATGAAAATGAATGAGGAATGTATCTTGTAAAAGCAATATACGAGTATATTAAAACTCTCTACTGGTCCGCTCCAGTCAGCTCGCGAATGATTTGATCCTGATCCACGAAATCCATGATGAATGGTGCGTCCATCAGGATGGCCACTGTACCAATGAATGTCACGGCCGTGAAGATGAGCAGTTGGATTCGATCGATTACGGATGCGACGTATTTCCAGTCTTGCAGTACCTGGCAATTGTTAATGTTTTGTCGGTGAAGAAGCTACTAAATTTTATATGCTCGTAAATATTCGGACACAGCCTAATTGATTTCTGCAAGTGGTTCAAAATCGGTGGACGAATTTAAAGTTTAAGTATCTCACTATAATTAAGATTTTAAGTGACAATTCAGCTTAAAATTAGAGTTTAAAATGAATCTTACCAAGGCATTTATTGAAAATATTTTGGCTAATCAAGGTACTAAATAAATCTAAGATGCTCAAATTAGTTTAAGTCAACAAAGCAATAAAATTACTTTAGAGTCAGTGAAAATATTGAAGGTACTAAAATTGTAATAAATGTGTATAAAATATTGCTTGCCTGCTCATAATCGTCTTCTACCTCCATATGCGTTGAGATGAAATTAATTGCGGCAATTGCTCGTTTCAGGTCTGGCGTGACCTTGAGCCCGCCGAACCGGATGTCCTCGTTGGGCCGCTCGCCTCCCTCGACAGCCGGCCCAATGCTGTCCAAGCTAGCGGCGCTGCTGTGTCCCATCTGGTGCAGCCGGAAGCCCTGCTGAGAGCCGGGGCTTCGACCGTTGCAGACGAAATTAACGCCGTCGTGTTGCTCCGATTCGTCGTTGACTTGCCGAAGCCGGTGACGTTTTTGCTCTTCGCGCTCGACATGGTCCGGACGTTTCATGAACAGCAGCCTTGGCAGGCGCCACAGGAACAGGGTGCGAACCCAGCCCGGCATTGTGTGGGTCCGCGGAGTGCGAAAGTTCCAGTTAATTATGATCACCGTGAACACGATGGTAATAATGTTCATAATAAATGTGAACAGTAGATACTTTGAAATCAGCGGTACAGCAATCGCCGTTGGGGGGAGAATTTTACTGACTAGCAGAAGAAACACAACCAGGGCCAGCAGAATCGAAATGCAGAGAGTCATCTTCTCCCCGGCATCGGCTGGTAGGTAGAATACGCAAACGCTGAGAAACGAGATGAGCACGCAGGGGATTATAAGGTTAACGGTGTAGAATAGGGTCTTGCGACGAATAGTCAGCTTGAAGATCATCATTTCCTGGGGCGCGTGACCCGTCCTCTCGATCCGAGTGATGTTGCCTGGACAGTCAACAATGTCCCAAGAGCCAGACTTCCAATAGTCAGTCAGATCGGCCACCTTGGTGCCTTCGTACCAGCCAAAAATTACCTGTCATTGAGTGGGGTATAAAATCATGCATCAATATTCTGTCATCTGCAACCAGAGCACTGAGCTTGAGTGACCCAAACTTGTTCTCTTAGGCTGCCGAATAGTCAGCAGGGCTGTCCTTGACTAAAAGCCTTAGCTACCAAGCACTTATCTATGGAGATAAACCTAATTTTGTTTTCTTAACGAATGTGGTCAGCAACACGTCCCAGAACAGCCAGAACGGTCTATGAAAACAGGTTTTCTCTCTGGCTTTTATTAGTAAAACAAGCTCGTATGCAATTTAAAGTATGTGCACATCTAATTCTTTGTATGGACGAAACGCCCCGTTCTGCGTGTATGAATGGCTTTGGATATTCGTACGAGCCAGTAGTGCTAAACTGGCAGCGTTAGTCTATGGCCAATCCTGCTGACCATGCCGGTAGCAAATGCTTTGCATACGAGCTAGCAGATTGTTAAACCGGCAGCGATAGTCTATGGCCAATCCTGCTGACCACGCTAGCGGGAATGGATTTTTAATTTAAGAGTTCAGGATGATTTCTTGTTACACAAAATTCTCTAAAAATTCGAACCTGGTTGGCATCAAACGTCCAGCTACCGAACTTCATTTCGCATTCTTGCTGGTCAAATGGAAAGTACTTAACGTAGATTGTGCACGAGCTCTGATAGATGGCCGGTGGAATCCACAGGACGTATCCGTTGCTAAAAATCAGCGCATTTGGCTGCCACGAGACTTCGTATTTGCCGTCGGCGCTAAAATCAGCGACAAAAATTGTAGAATGCTGTAGAAATGTAAAGAAAAACGCATGTGACTCACTTGTTGAATAGTACAATGTCTGGCTTCCAGACTTTACTAGGGCTCACTCGAATCACTTGGATCCCGCCAAAGTCTGCTGGGTCCCAGCGCATCTGGTAGTCGTACCAGGTCTGCAAATCAATGAAGATCCTTACTTACTTACTTACTTACTTACTTACTTACTTACTTACTTACTTACTTACTTACTTACTTACTTACTTACTTACTTACTTACTTACTTACTTACTTACTTACTTACTTACTTACTTACTTACTTACTTACTTACTTACTTACTTACTTACTTACTTACTTACTTACTTACTTACTTACTTACTTACTTACTTACTTACTTACTTACTTACTTACTTACTTACTTACTTACTTACTTACTTACTTACTTACTTACTTACTTACTTACTTACTTACTTACTTACTTAATTACTTAATTACTTATTTTCCATGAAACGATAAATAAAAACGTACCATTCTGAGCCACACATTGCTTTTCATCGTTTGACTTTTCTCGTCCTGCAAGGAGGCAAAGAAGTGAAATTTGAGTGCTGCTCTAAAGACTTACTTACTTACTTACTTCGTCAACTGCAGTATCCAAGGCTGTCAAACTACAATGTACGGCAAAATTAAACCGTAATTATATCGTACCACATTAATAAGCTGAACCATGGCCAGTCCAAAGTCAACTTTCACCGTCATGTTGAGTTCGGTAACCGGCCGAATCAAGCTGTTGTAACCGCGATGATCGAACAGCATATTTACCAGCTTCACTTCGTCGTGGCTGCATAGCGCTGAGTAAGTAGGGTTTTCTAACTTGATTATGTGCAGAATTTAAATTCCGAGCTTTTGAAACTCGAAAGCAAGTTAAATAAACTTACCAATTGGACTAGTAAAAACCAGCAGATATAATGCCCATGTAATTGCAGACATCTTTAGACTTTGTTATCAGAATGATTATTACTCGTAAAGAAGCAGGAATTTTTTATGGTATAGCCGAAATATTCATCCCAAATTTGAAACGGCCGGCCTGCTCTATTCGGAGCCAATGCTGCGCTAGTAAACCGACTCAATTATTTTCTTACTAAGCTGGTGAATATTTTCTTTCTATTTGCTTTACAGCTGAGCCAGAAAGGAATAAAAGAGCTGTTAAGCCTGAGTCCCTGCTCTATATATGTTCATTTGCTAGTTAGAATATTTCACGCAAGCTGCTGTACAAACCGAAAAAGAGAGAAGATTTTAAGAACTGACTATATAGTGAGCGCTTCTTATTTTTGCACCTCGAACAGCAACGAGCGAAGACGCGAGTAAAGTGGCTACTCAAACCCATCCCGCAATGTTTAGCTCTTCCACTGTAAATGGAAGCTTCAATTAAGCTGGAACTGAGTCTATTAACTGTGCAGCAAGGCTACAGTGCGGTCTTGTGCACGCAGTGAGGAAAGAGGCTGCATCTGCATGTGTCAAAGAGGTGACATGACGAGTAGTTGGAGCCTTATTCAGCCAGGGAGTGGTATAGCCAAGCACATAAACAGCAGCGTTCCAAAACAGTTCCAATGATACAGAACCCAAACGTTGCGCCCCTGGGCCCTGGGACCAAAATCTTGCTATGATACAAAAATCTCGTGACCCTGACACCGAAATCTCGTGACACTGACACTAAAATCTTGTGACCCTGACACTAAAATCTCATGACTCTGACACCGTTTCTGACACAGTACTGACACCGTACGTACAAGCCTCAAGTTTTATTGAAAGTACTCGTAGATTGCTTCATTTATACATTTTGGTTCTTTTAAACTAAGTGTGCAATACGCTTCTTACAAAATTCAAAATTCAAAGAAAAATAAGCACGTAAGTCGCGCAACACTCTACTTAATAAAGTTCTACATTAGTAGTATACTTAGAAAGTTATAATCACAAGCTTTTTGAAACGTTATAATAATAATAGTAATAATAATAATAATAATAATTGATTACACCTGCCCCAATTGGCAGATGTGCAACCCACAGCTCAGCCGCAGCTATTGCGCGGCGCATCTGACGGCTGCGTAAGGCTGTTCAGTCCAAAGACTGGGGGTCGCCACACACCCTCACTTTCCCCAGCTAATGCTGGCACCCGTTTAAAAGCTGGGTGAACTGAAGCAATGCAGAGAGCTCAAGGACTGTTGAAGGACACAAATTGTTCCAGTGGGATCGGGAATCGAACCACCGACCTTCCAATCGTGAGTCTGACACTAACCACAAGGCTACAACCCCCTTTCGAAACAACCCCCTAGAACACCCTTTCTTGCTTTTTGAAACATGTAGAGTGAGCATACGAAACAAGCAAAATTTCATAGCTAATGGAAGAATCTTATTTATTTACGTTGTTATTTAACAATTGTAAAATACGCTCGTAAGCGTTCTTTGGTTGAAGTTTACTAAGAAATTTTCTACAATTGACTTCAGAAAATTTTTAGGACTCAGAACACCGTTTGCGGCCTTGATAATGACAATCTGACTGGCGGTTGCTCCTCTGGAAACATCTGCAGCTGCAAGCCAGTCAAGAACAACTAAGCATAATAATAGACTAAGGATTCAAGTTCTCACAATTCTGCCTTAGTACGCGTCCTCACGCCACTTCATTTGAAAAAACTGCATAGGGATTGGGGATGCTGCAGTGTGATGAGGATGGTGCGCAGGACTGAAGAGAAAAATTCATCAGATGTTCACCGGACCAGATCTTCCCAATCCCCCCCCCCCCGAATCTCTTCCCCTTACATCGGTCACAGAGCGAGAATGACTCACTCTCAGCTGAGGACAACCGTACATCATGTGACAGGGAGTTCTGTAAATAGAATCTGGAGTGGATGGATTCAACCTAAGATTTTCGCAGGGACATAGGTCCCTCGCTGACCCCCTCTTGACCTCACACCGGATCCGCCGCTGACAACGACCAGGATTTCCCCGGGGGGTGTGACCCCCACGGCCTAGTTTTCTAGGGTGGAGGTAAGCCGACCCCTTGACCCCACCCCCCCCTGAACCCGCTAAGGTGAATTTGCAGAATTACAAGTTCAAAATTTGAGACAGTCCTTCAACTTCTCTTCGCGCATCGCATGGCGCATCTAATGCTGTTCTCAGTGATAAGAGTTCTCAGAGAAGTTATCAAATTTACTTCAATAGTTAAGAAATTATTAACTTTATAATGATAACTTGCCTTATCTTATCTTCTAGCTTCGTATATAATAAAAGTTCTGAGAATCCTAATCTGTGCGTGCTCTATAGTCTAGACTTCTAACTTTAGGCATCCATGAGGTTTGTAGAGGACTGCGGAGTGCGGAGATCTTGGAGGGGGAATGGGGGGTGGGGGCCCTGACCCCCCTTTGGGGAGCATTCTGCAAAGAGCGGTGCCCGAGGGCGGAGAGAGAAATCAGCCGGGTATAGGGGTTGGGCGATAGCCTCACCCACCCCACCTCCTCCGCAATTTAGATTCCAGAGCGCGCCAGTGCCCCACCACCCCACACCCACCTCCACATCCCTGCCACACGCCCCCGCCCTCCCCCGCCCGCCCTTAAGGCTCTGACCACGGCCAAAACACGCCACCCCGTCCTGCCCCACGCCACGCCACGCCACGCCACCTCTCCATCGTCCTTAAGTTCGCGCACCCCCGGGGGCCATGCACACCATCCCTCAAGCGCGACTCCATATGAATAAAGGGCCAGACAGTTAGGTTTACCCGCACGAAAATGATTCTCTAAGGCGACGCCTAAAAGTCTTAGTCGTCGTTGTACGAGCTTATTGTTAAGAATCGGCTCGTTGTTCAAAATCATGACAAAAAGTGTATATTATTATTATTTATTTCTGCAGATTCTTCTACTACTGTTGCTTGAAGAGCTTCTAGTAGCGGCAGAAGAGTTTAAATCAAAGCCTACTTCTGCTCCACTGTCTGCCACTACTACGAAACATATTGAGTACGCCAGTGAGGTCAAGGACTCGTTTTTGATTCATCCTGGCACGAGATGGTGTGGAGTTGGTAAGTGCTATGCTTCATGTTCCTAATCTTAATCTCCCTCCCAGATTCCCATCTCCCTTTAGATCCTCAATCTCCACTCAGATCACCAAGCCCAATCTCCCTAGATCCACAATCTATCACTTAGATCCCCAACCTCCCACTCAGATCCCCAATCTCCTTCGCAGATCCCTAATCTCCCAGATCCCTAGTCTCCCTTTAGATCAACAATCTCCCCTTATAGATCTAGATCAATAATTGACCCTCTTCTAATATCCCAATCTCCGAGTCCTTCCCAATCCTCAATCTACTTCCCAGATCCTCAATATCCCTCCCAGATTCCCAGTCTCCCTTTAGATCCACAATATCCCAATCAGATCCACAATATCCAACTTAGATCCCCAATCTCCCCTTAGATCAACAATTACCCTCTTCTTAGATCCCCAATCTCCTTTCGAGATCTTTAATCTCATTCTCAGATCCTTAATATCCCTCCCAGATCCCCAGTCTCCCTTTAGATCCTCAATCTCCCACTCAGATTCCCGATCTCCTTCCCAGATCCCCAATCTGCTAATTTCCCTCCCGTATAGGTATAAAAAGGCCTCGAACCCCCGTCCAATGCAGGCACCCTAGCTATGAATTACACAACCCTGGGCACCGCCTACGAGTCGGACATGTGCTGTCGGGAGCACGACCACTGCGACCGGGTTATCCGAGCCAAACGAACCAAGTATCACATGAAGAGCATTTTTCATTTCACTATATCGCACTGCGAATGCGACGTTAAGTGAGTGCTCGCCTTGGCTAAGTTGTCATTATGTACTTGTCGCAGTGGCGTAGCCAGGAATTTCAATTGGGGAGGCGGGTTGGCCTGGCTGGCCATGCCTTATGCCATTGCCACTTTTGGCGCCGCAGGCGCTCATTTTGGCGCCGCAGGCACTCATTTGGCGCCGCAGGCAACTCATTTTGGCGCCGCAGGCACTCAATTGCCTCCTAGTTTTTGGTATCCGTCGCGCCCAACCCCACCCCCCAGGCGATTGGGGGGGGGGGGCCGCGGCCCCCCCCCGCCCCCCCCTGGCTACGCCACTGACTTGTCATTTTGTTCTTTCTTTTGCCTCTAAGTGACACCAACTCAAGCCCTAGAGTGACACAAACTCAAGCCCCAAGTGACACAAACTCAAGCCGAAGTGACACCAACTCAAGCCCTAGAGTGACACAAACTCAAGCCCTAGAGTGACAAAAACTCAAGCCCAAGAGTGACACAAACTCAAGCCCAAGAGTGACACAAACTCAAGCCGAAGTGACACCAACTCAAGCCCTAGAGTGACACAAACTCAAGCCCAAGAGTGACACAAACGCAAGCCCCAAGTGACACAAACTCAAGCCCAAGAGTGACACAAACTCGAGCCCCAAAGTGGCACACTAATAATTTAATTAACTTTCCAACCCAACCAAACAATACCAGGTTTTATCGCTGCCTAAAGAACGCCCACGACAGTCAAGGCGCTTCGGTTATCGAATGGTTTTTCCGCCTAATCCGGGTGCCCTGTTTCGATCTGGTGCCCAAGCGGGTGTGCCTGGAGTCCAAGCGGGTGTCCATGTTCTCCAGCGAAATGCGCTGCATTCGCTACGGCACGGAGGACGCTGCCGTTCTGAGGCGGCTGCCGTACTTCACTGACGAATTGGATCGAATGAGACGAGAACAGGGTGGCTTACACTGGTACAAATGATCTCAATGATGAACGACTATCTTGAATATAATTCATCAATGAATTTTGTCGTGGAATACATGTTTATTACAGTCCATAGGGGCTGTGTGCACCCTGGCGCACTTTAAGCGACATTGTCACACAACCGGCGAGAGGCATTGCTGCCCATTCCACCGACTCCCCTGAGCAGGCACACAAACGCGCGGATACGTACGCAGTACAGGCACAGGCACACACTCACACAGGAGTGTACAGCGGCCCTAACTTTATTTATCGTTAGGCATGTGCACTTCACAGTGCCTTGGGGGTTAATTGCATGAGCAGAGCCAAGCCGAGATTCCAATTTAGCCCCAAATCAATGTGACTGCACTTGGAATCGAGCCTGGGCCGCTGGCACATCAGAGCGCCGCGCTGGGCCACTGGGCTACTGGGTTAACCGGATTTTTTGCTACCAAATGCCTACATTTGTGTATCATTTGTCTACAATGCATAGTTTTACAGTGCATATGTCTACTAGACTACTTTCAGTATCAGTAGACACGTGCTATGCAGTTTTTCTACACAATTGCATAAGTGTATATGAGTACCTTTTTACTTTAGCGCCCTAATTAATTTCGAATCATTTCCACTTAGAAAAATTAGTCTGTGAGAATATTAATTGCACAAATAGTATTTCTATTATTAATAATTGATATTACTTTTGTTTATTGATTTGAAATTTTTGCTGTCGTTATAAAGGCCGCTTTTGCTTTTTCTGCTTTTCCAGTTTGTGTTTGCTTCTGCCGTAGCTTATTTCTGTTGTTTAGTCTGCTTGCTTTGGTTTTGTCTCTGCACTGCCAGCATCATTCTATCCATCTATCTATCTATCTATCTATCTATCTATCTATCTATCTATCTATCTATCTATCTATCTATCTATCTATCTATCTATCTATCTATTTATTTATTTATCTATCTATCTATCCATCTACCTATCTATCTATCTATCTATCTATCTATCTATCTATCTATCTATCTTTCTATCTATTTATCTATCTATCTATCTATCTATCTATCTATCTATCTATCCATCTACCTATCTATCTATCTATCTATCTATCTTTCTATCTATTTATCTATCTATCTATCTATTTATCTATCTATCTATCTATCTATCTATCTATCTATCTATCCATCTACCTATCTATCTATCTTTCTATCTATCTATCTTTCTATCTATTTATCTATCTATCTATCTGTCTATCTATCCATCTATCTAATCTCACTTTCTGCTCCCTTTTCGTCTCAATCTTTCTTTTATCTCTGACCTTCATATATCCATGGCTATCGTCCACTGCTTCAATAAGCAAGATTTTCCAAATTTGCATTTCTGTCTCTTTAGTGTCGCCCACTAAAAATGGCTAACCTTTCTACGCTTAAAGCACCAACTTGTTATGATTTTCACTTGTTGTGCAATGCCCCCTGTTAGTACTGTGAACAAGAATTCGTCAGTATCCCTATAGATTTCAAGCCTGTGTTTAAGTCAGTGAACCTTTAATTGCGTTGAAATAAGGTTTTTGTTTTTTACTGAAACCTGAAATTGATTTAAAAACATTCATCGCAGACTTTTTCTTTTCTACTGCAAGTAGCTTGTTTGGAATATTAGGAAAAGTTTATTTAAATTTGAATTTTTATAGTATATCAATTCTTTAATAGGGAATTCGAAACTTAATTTTTTGAGTCGAAACCTTCAGTATCCAGCTCTCAGTCACCAAGAAAGCTTTCGATTGCACTAATCGAATCGAAATATACTCAAATTACTCATTTATTGAAAATATATATTGTCCACAAAGTGCAGTATAAATCTTTCAATTAAATGAGTCTGTATTAAATATGCTTTGTTGCTTTACTCATTTATTAACTCATTGAGATGTATGTGGGTCTGTCTCAAAGTATATGAGTCTGTCTCCAAGTGGTTGGGTGTCTCAAAGTGTGTGAGTCTGTCTCAAAGTGGGTGAGTCTGTGTCACAGTTGGTGAGTCTGTCTCAAAGTTGGTGAGTCTGTCTCAAAGTTGGTGAGTCTGTGTCAAAGTGGGTGAGTCTGTCTTAAGGTGGGTGAGTTGTCTCAAAGTTGGTGAGTCTGTCTCAAAGTGGGTGAGTCTGTCTTAAGGTGGGTGAGTCTGTCTCAAAGTGGGTGAGTCTGTCTCAAAGTGGGTGAGTATATGTCACAGTTGGTGAGTCTGTCTCAAAGTTGGTGAGTCTGTCTCAAAGTTGGTAAGTCTGTCTCAAAGTGGTGAGTCTGTCTCAAAGTGGGTGAGTCTGTCTCAAAGTGGTGAGTCTGTCTCAAAGTTGGTGAGTCTGTCTCAAAGTGGTGAGTCTGTCTCAAAGTGGTGAGTCTGTCTCAAAGTGGGTGAGTCTGTCTCAATATGGGTGAGTCTGTGTCAAAGTTGGTGAGTCTGTCTCAAAGTGGTGAGTCTGTCTCAAAGTGGGTGAGTCTGTCTCAATATGGGTGAGTCTGTGTCAAAGTTGGTGAGTCTGTCTCAAAGTGGGTGAGTCTGTCTCAATATGGGTGAGTCTGTCTCAAAGTAAGGGCCTAGCCCATCTCTATAGTGGTGGTGAAACTGGCACTTCATATTCTCCCAGTGCGTGAGAGTATGGGCATCCCATATCTATACCACAGAAAGAACTTGAGAGTGGAAATTTCCGTCAAGACAGCGTACAAACCAGAACACTGAAGTACTTAATATACCAATGTACATAAACAGTCAACAACGAGGCCAAAAATAGTTGCTAAATGTACATTTGGTACTCTCGTATCCACTGTGTAAGAATGTACAGTATTAACCAGCATATTTTCGGAAGTCAGGGTCGCAGAAATGTCATGCGTGCTTGCTTGGTTGTTACACAGATAAAATGCCAGGAAAGCTCTATAGATACAGCTAGAGTCTTGTTGAAAGGAAATTCACGAAAACAGCTCTGAAGCTCGGCTTTGATATTCACGAACCAAGTTAGGACTCCGACAATAATTGTTCATTTTTTAAAAAGGGCTTCATTTAATAATTTAACTTCTCCGGAGCACACTAAAAAGGAAGATTTCAAATCTAGCGTCTATATATTAATGGCACAAAATGCCTTTGTTGATATCAGCTGTGCTACAATAAGTTCAAACTGTGTCAACTGCTGCGATAATCATGGAGCTGAAAGTAGACGATTTACAGGTAGATTGCTCTGACCGAGGCAAAGAGGATGAAATTCTGGTAAGAGAACTTGCATGTAACATCCATCAGGACTTTTCTGACGTAGAAAGATACAGTATAGCTTTGCTAAGAACAAAAACCTCAGATTCTCCTTGAGCTTGCCGTGACCTCAGGCAGGCTATGACCCCAGATTCTCCATATGACCTTGCCGTGACCCCAGGCAGGCTATGACCCCAGCTTCTCCTTGAGCTTGCCGTGACCTCAGGCAGGCTATGACCCCAGATTCTATATATGACCTTGCCGTGACCTCAGGCAGGCTATGATCCCAGCTTCTCCATATGACCTTTCCGCGACCTCAGGCAGGCTATGATCTAAGATTCTCCATATGACCTTGCCGTGACCTCAGGCAGGCTATGATCTCAGATTCTCCATATGACCTTTGCCATGATCTCAGACAGGCTATGACTCCAGCTTCTCTATGAACTTAGTTGTGACCTCAGGCATACATAACCCTAAATCACTCAGTCCCCTTACTGTGACCTCAGCTGCTTCCTAAAATCTGCATAATCTCTGACACTAAAAGACCTCTACTTGATCTTATGGACTTTTTTATTCCCAGACACTTCCTGACCGCATGCAGTGTATGAAGTGTTATTCTCTTAATATTGAACATTACTCTGTCTTTGCAGACAATATCGTGACTCGAAGTTTGCCCTAACCTATTGAAACCACATGCGGATGTAGATTCTGCATGCATACATGTACCTGCAGTCCACGGACCAAAGCTTTCCCGATGACCTTGCCGTGATCCTTGACACCAATCGTACACAAAAAAATTAGCAATTACACAGCAAGCTTGGAGAATAGAGCCAAGCCGTAAAGAGGCTATCAAAAGTAGATGAACGAACAAGACATTGATAAATTCCCACCTTCCAGCTGGTTGGCTCTCGCATCTGCAAGCTGGCCGCGTCAGGCGACCGCGTCGGATTGAAATCGGCGACAGACGAGTTGGGGATCGGTTCAGCCGCCGGACCTGCCCTGTCAGTTGATGGCCTGTTCGATTCGAACGGCTTCAATCCGCTGATGCGCTCCGCGGCTATCGACCGTCGCTCGCCGTCGATTCAAGGCCAAGTCGAGTGTGCTCGACATCTGCTAGTGACCTGCGGCGCCGATCCGGATGCTAGTGGCGCCAAACAGGCGTCCGGATTTCGCGCTCTTCACCTGGCGGCCGAGACCGGCAACGAGGAGGTAGCTAGGCTGCTGCTGGCTGCGGGAGCCAATCGGGATGCTCAAACGGTGGACGATTGTTGGACGCCGTTGATGCTGGCAGTGATCGGCGATCAGCTGGGAGTTGCTCGGCTTCTGCTGCAGTGCCAGGCCGATGCTGCACTGCGCGACTCTTCGGGCCGCACGGCCGAGGACTGGGCGGTCAGGCTGGGTCGTTGCGAAGTGCTGGAGGTTCTGCGAAGGTCAGTGGGGAGGCTGGTGAATGTTGAGCTGTACAATAGCGGCCAGTTTATTAGCGCTCACACAGATCGCACTGAGTCCATATGTATCTCATAGATGGGGCATACCTTGATGGAGCATACCTTGTGTAATCCGCCTTGCGAGTTGCCTCAATCTTTCTGCAATCCACATGCCTCAGATTCATATTTTGTGACACGCGTGTCTTATTCTTCGAGCTCGTATGCGGCTCGATCAGAGACTGATGAAGAGAGAAAAACATGTAGAAGCAAGGATAGGACCAGTGGCATGCAACTTAATGCTAGTTAGCTTTATTTGCTGTTTTTACACAGGAGAGATTACAAAGGTTTATATGAACTGACTTGTAAGTTTCTTGCAAGAAAATTTTCCCTTTTTTAAGGCTCACATGCTTTCGGCTTGAATATTCGACCGCTTCACCTGACTTATAACAAGCAACGTTTTCGCAAAACTGACTGTAGCTTGTTAGGCACCTTTATTGTACTCCCTTATACTTAAATGAGCCCCTTGAAGTTGCTTCCTGACTGGCTTTGCACACCTAGAGCTCAAGAGAAGGCCAGGTCAATCAACTTTCCAGTCAGCGGCCACAGGAAGCCGCACAAAAGAGGAAAAGATTGAAACGAAATTCAGTTCTATCCAGCATACGAGATTTCTAAAAGGTCATAGCATTCATAAAAAACAACAGAACTGTCTAAATTTTTGTTTCCTAATCCAATCCAATCAAGAGCTTTGAATTGAGTCTTTAAAGCTTCCTCGTGTACTTGAAGTTCTACATCGATTCGGCCCAACGCTAATACACTACAAGAACATAATCCCCCGGAGAAAGCTCCGCTCTTACGAGGCAGTAGAAAGACAGACAGAGAAGTCGCCGTTTTGATAGTCCGCGTCCATTTAAGACCAAGCTGGAAATGTTTTTGTACGGTTGAAAAACCAGCCTCTTAAAGTCGATCACCGATAACTCCCACAGAGATCTATGCGAAGTGTGTCGCACGGACGATGTTGCAGTCACTTTCCAACCGTGCGGCCATAGAAAAACCTGTCGCAGGTGCTGCGTCCTCTTGACCGTTTGCCTCTCCTGCAACCGGCCCATTGAGATCAAGGAAGGCCAGCTCGAGGCTGCATCAGCTGATGATGAAGCTTCGTCAACCTCGACAGAGCTGGACGACAGATTCCAATGCCGCGTCTGCATGTCCTCCAGCGTCGGCGTTGCCTTCGGCTGCGGACATCAGGCCTGTCGCGGCTGCGCCAAGCAGCTGACAGCTTGCCACATGTGCAGACGCTCCGTGGACACAAGAATTAGACTGTATAATTGAACTTTAGCCACCAGAAGATGACTTTGGAATCGATACGAGCTGATAGGTCACTGCTAGACTTGGCGCAATTTTTCACCGTATAGTATGCCAATGCCAGCACTGACTCATATAAACACTGTGTATAAACACTCTCACACAGGGTGTAAAGTGGCCCTAACATTCTCGTTGTCTGGCAAGTGTACAAACTCTCTGTAATTTACTCTTGTATTGCGCTCCTGAAAATGTATAAAATTACCGTCTTAATATGTAAGTATGTAACTTTTTATCTGATAAGCATTCATGTCTCATACATGTATTTTATGCACTACTCGAATGAGAAGCTAGTATAGTGTAAAAATTGTATGTCATATTAACCATCCATTGTTTGCCACTGGACTAATGCCCCAAGGAATTCTGGTGTTTAAAAACTAATTAAATAAACCAATCAATACGCCCACTGCTGACTCTCAGAACTTCCATCGACCTGAATCTAATTATCAGTTGTATGATAGGCTAAGCTTGCATAAAATATCCATTAATTTAAGCAATGAACTAAGATTTTTTCTCACCAAAAAGAGTATTCAGTTTTTGTCTTGCGTCGTTTTCTAAGTTTCAGGAATCCAGCAAATTTGCATAGGAATGAAATTTAACAAATTAGCTGTTTTGCATTTGAAATCGCCGCAAGCAATGCTGATTATTTCAGCTTGGTGAGAGCCTCTTTAATAGTTGCCATTGTGTGAACGGTAACCTGAGGTCAACCAAGGTAACTGTTCACGCTGCTTTATATTGAAGCATTTACACTGTGGTCCGAAATATTTTAAGGATCGCGTGACTTCTCTTTTTGTTAGCAACTTTTTGAGCCCTCGCTTACAATTCTGGAGCGTAGAATGAATGGTTCGCGCATGGATTTCTAGGCATAGAATTTGGACAGGAAACGTCTGTTCTACAAACTGTAGAAATTTACGCCAGATCTAGAAAAATCTGGCTCTCCCGAGTGACCGGAGCGCCCTCTCGTGAGGGCCCTGAGTGCCTCTCTGTCTGAAGCCTGAGACACCTTCTTATGAGCGTCCGGAGCACCTCACAAGTCTCCAAGACGCCTTTACTATGATTGTCAGGATGTCTGCCGTGTACACCAGCATGTAAACTTGGCTTTCTGATTGTTGAAGTGGAAATTTCAGGGTGCTAAATTATACTCAATTGTATTCAGATACCAATAATTCTCAATATTCTACAGTAAGTTCATTAATTTCTTTTCTACACTACACTACGTTCTGTATAGCACACCTGACCGTTTCATTTTAAGTGGCCTGCCGTTCTTGGTGGCAGCCAGTGATGGGGTGGCTTTTGTCGGCGTACCTCGTAATAAAATAGAGAGTAGAGGCACACACGGGCGAGTGGGCTAGGGAAAGGGGAGAAGAGGAGAGAAGAGAGAGAGAGAGAGAGAGAGCAAAGAGGAACTGCTAGAGTGGGAGTAGAGCTGAGCTTCAGCCAATAAAGCCGCAGTGGCATGGCTAAGAAAGGTGTGCCAGGGATCGTTTGCGTGTATACGGCTAGCTAGCTGGCGGGGGGGGGGGCTGCACCTGCACTGTACTATTATTCTGCCATCCCCTCTCTCCCTCTCTCTCTCTCGCTATAATCTGCCACAATTTACTACCTTGCCAGTCAAACGCATCTCGCACTCTATAAGGTTAAGAAGCAGCTGAGTAGGGGGTCCGACTCTCTCCCTCACACTATGGGAGCCGCGTATTGTGCAGCATACGTCAGCCTAGTTGCAGTCTGCTGCACCGCACTGACAGCTGCCGACTGCAGCTACCCAGCGGCCCAGCAGATGTTCGACTTGGCCCGGGTCTCTCTGGACGGCTGCGCCCAGCGACTGGCCAGCCTGGCGCACATCTTCGGCGACGGCACGCAGCAGGGTGCGAGCTCGCGCGAGCACCAACTGGTGGCCGCCCGATTCTTGACGGCCAATCTGGTGTTCACCGGACTCGCGACGCACGTTCGAACGTTGTCGGATGCTGCTACTAGCGAGGGCGGAGGCACAGACTACGAGGTTGTGGTTAAGCCGAACTGCTACGTGAAAGGCCGACTGCCACCTGGTGACGTCACCCTGACCGGGTTGACACCCTCGATGAAGAACGGACTCTGCCTGCCCGTTAGGGTCCAGGTTGGAGACTTCGGTATGTTCTTCGCCACCGTGCTGCCCTCTGGCCAGGTGGTTATCAACGAGAACGGATTCGCTGCTGAAGGACGCCAGCTGCAGACAGCCTGGCAGGCTCTGCAGTGTCGTCAGAACCAGGCCGAGGTGAAGCCGATGCCAGTGGCGGGTGCGAGCAGAGGCTGCGGCCTGGCAATCAACAACTCCGCATCGGAGGACTGTGTGCTGACCCTCGCTGCGGCGAGGGAAGTCCTTCGTCGGAAATTCGTTTTTTACGAGGCCGATCTAAAGCCGGAATGTCAGCTGGGTCAGGATGCCGTGCTGAGCAGGTTGCTCAAGGAGCCAGCTGAGTTCGGTGAGCTATCTCTATCTATCTATCTATCTATCTATCTATCTATCTATCTATCTATCTATCTATCTATCTATCTATCTATCTATCTATCTATCTATCTATCCATCTATCTATCTATCTATCTATCTATCTATCTATCCATCTATCTATCTATCTATCTATCTATCTATCTATCTATCTATCTATCTATCCATCTATCTATCTATCTATCTATCTATCCATCTATCTATCTATCTATCTATCTATCTATCTATCTATCCATCTATCTATCTATCTATCTATCTATCTATCTATCTATCTATCCATCTATCTATCTATCTATCTATCTATCTATCTATCTATCTATCTATCTATCTATCTATCTATCCATCTATCTATCTATCTATCTATCTATCTATCTGTCTATCTATCTATCTATCTATCTATCTATCTATCTATCTATCTATCTATCTATCTATCTATCTATCTATCTATCTATCTATCTATCTATCTATCTATCTATCTATCTAGCTACTGAGTAGCCAAAATTTTGATTTAGCACAACGCCTTCATAAATAAAGATGCTTTCCTAATCTTCAGTTGGCCACCTGTTCAAATATAGCGATCAAAATGCCGAATCTCCAGCAGCTTTTGTCCAGACCGTGAGCATTGATTTGCTTTGTCCTTAGGTGACCTCCTCATCGACCTTTCGCACCTGCTTGTATCACAATCTATTTAGTTCTATCATTCTTTTTCGCAAGCATTCTACATGCATCATCTACTATGTTGGCTCGAGGGCAGCTTAAGTTGGGAACTCAGTCAGGAAACAAAAATCACATTGTTTCCTGCCAACAGAGAAAGCGTTGAAAATATGAAATTTAATTATTTGTTGCAACTAATTTATTCTTATCATTCTAGGATGAAGCAGGAATTGCAATTCTTCCCTGCGTCCTTCTCGACCCCTTCTCTGGCTCTTTAACGCTCGTGCAAATTCTCAGAATTTATAGAATTTCCTCCGCACGCACACAACAGCTCCCTTTCTCCTTAAAGAAGCATCGAGAAATGAAATTTTGCATCAAGCCAGGCACCCCCCATGCCCCCGCCTTTCTCAGCTTGAATCAAATTAGGAAACCCCTTCTCTCTAACCCCGAGCCTGGGGGTCACGTCCCCAAGCTTCTCAGAGCGGCGACCAGCATCACGACAGACTCGTTATGCCTCATCAAACACCGCGGCCCAGCCTCATCAGCGAGTTGGGGTGGCGGCTAGCATTCTGAGCTCAATACCCATAGAAGCATGCCTGTCACTCGTATAGTGAAATGACGAAAATATCAGCACTTGACTATGTTAAGCTGGGTAATTTTGTCTCACTTTGAGTCATTTTGTCATTGGAAAAGTATTAGAGAGCGCTAGGCATGTAGTCGAAGTTTAGACTCAAGCTAGGGTTTAGGCTAGGGTTTAGTTTAGGGTTTAGGCTAGGGTTTAGTTTAGAGTTTAGGCTAGAGTTTAGGTTAGGGTTTAGGCTAGGGTTTAGGTTAGAGTTTAGGTTAGAGTTTAGGTTAGGGTTTAGGCTAGGGTTTAGGTTAGAGTTTAGGTTAGAGTTTAGGTTAGGGTTTAGGCTAGGGTTTAGTTTAGAGTTTAGGCTAGAGTTTAGGTTAGGGTTTAGGCTAGGGTTTAGGTTAGAGTTTATGTTAGGGTTTAGGCTAGGGTTTAGGTTAGAGTTTATGTTAGGGTTTAGGCTAGGGTTTAGGTTAGAGTTTATGTTAGGTTTAGGCTAGGGTTTAGTCTAGGGTTTAAAAACTTAACAGAGCTTTGTCATCCCATGTTACGAAAGTTACATAAATATGGGTCAACCTGGGACTACTTAGGTAGACTTTGTTACTTTACTTTATATGTTACTTTAGTCGTCCTTGGGGTCAATAAAATAAATTCTTTTTTCGCAAAATCATATAAATCTGAATTTGGAATTCACTATAAACAGAGGTCAGAGCATCTCAACGGTTTACGCTTCTGGCTTTCCATGTCAAAGTATAGTAGTATAAAACGTTTTTTTCGTTTTTTTCAGACGTCAATCGAAGCTCAAATGTGCAAAAACAGCCTTGCGGGCTGCTGCTGATGCTGCTGCTAGCGCTCTGCTTTACGTCAGGGACAATTTCGTCAGCTGCTTTTGGGCTGCAAACAATCGGCTGCATCTAGTCTGCTTTGAAAAATGCATGCAATAAGCCGGTCCACCTGAAGCCATTATTGTCCAATTTGCAATTGCTAATCAATTGTGTTTAGTGATTTTTTACAAATTAAATTAAATTTTAGCTCAAAATTCTTTTACAATTATTAATGCTAACATCAATTCGATTGACAAACACTGTTGGATATTGTTAGAGATGGTGCGAAACTGTTAGGTATCAGTTAGACATGGCGCTAAAATGTTAGATATCAGATTGACATGGCGCCAAACTATTAAAAGCCGGCTTATTTATTTGACTTGCATTGCACGAGTGTCCCAATAAAAAAATTCATTACTGTTCAGTTTTTCCTCATTCGATTATTGCCATTGTTATTAGAATCTTACCGTGATTAGTAAATACTGATCCGTACTTGTACACTATAGGCTGTGAAACAGTCCTTTTTGTCATCTACTATTTAAATTAAATAAATCAAAACTTTAATTCCTATATTCATTTAGCCCTAACAATAAATTAAATTATAGCAATAAAAGTTATTTAAAATTCTTGCCAATGTTTATTCCTGTTTCAATTGTCAATTTTTCGTTTTTTTCAACCAATAATTGCTTATTTATTATTGATGTAACCGCCCTTGTCGCCTGTCCGCTCCGTAGAGAGACGAACGCATGACTAGAGGGGGCAATGACCGTAGGCTGCCTATGACCGGGCAACGACCTGACGGACCTCCAGCACCAGACTGTCCCGCCCACATGATTAGTAGCTTTTGGTAGCGCTTCGTGACCAGAGGGCCAAGGACCCACATGGACCCCACCTGTAGCCAAGGTGCAATAGTTGGTCACTCGGTCATGGTATGACCGAGTGGCTGCCACCACTCTATGTGACCTGGCGCACCTGGATCTTTCTACCAGACCTCTCGAGGCTAGAGCCCCGCCTGGATTGGTTACCAGGGGATTTAGGCTAACAGGGGAGACGCATGCAGCCGAGTACAGGGACTCCGCTTGGGGCATGATCGGGAACTCTGGGCTCAATCCTGGAGGATTTCTCAGCAGGGGATCCTTTGTGGCTGTGAGCGAGGCTGACTTGCGACTTTGATTACCAAGAGTAGTATGAGGCGAACATGTACTGTCTACAGTTTAGATTGCTCAGGGCGAAGGGACGCGTCAGCATGGGGTTGCAACCTTCCTACTGCCATTCTGTGCCAAGACTCGCTAATCGCTCTACTGCACGCACACGCGGCCCCGCAGCACGCACTCACAGGCGGGCTTTGCACGGGGAGAGGCCATTAGCTTACCCAAACTTCCTTATGCTTTGCCACCCCGGGAGAAAGGCTTAGCAAGCCATGAGTTAAATGATGGTGAAAGATTGAATAATGATGAAGTTAGTTAATAGTTAATAATTAGGCCCTTAGGCGAATAATCAGGCAATTAGGCGGCTTCACTATTGAGTAAAATACAGCAAAAGATACGGTATCACAATTGGCTCAGCTCTCTAATCAGACAATGGAAAATAGGCAAACCCCGGATAAGCAAAGGCAATTAGAGCACAAATTAGTAACAGGAACTTACCGGCAGCTGCACAGAGAGAGAGAGAGAGAGAGGCGGAGTGACCGAGGGTGGCTGTAGGCTGCAGTCAGGCAGACGGTGAAGCGGCGATGCGCTGGAGCGACGAGGCGCTGATGTAGATCAGGCGATGCTGATGATGCTGGGCGGTATCAGACCGCTGGCCGATAGGCGAGCTCACTTGGGGAGCTAAGGATAACTTGACGGTAACAGACCGCGGACCGGCAGGGATTCGTCTAATAGACGAATGGGTCAGAACTCAGTCTGACGGCAAGTCTAAAGAAAGACTAGGAGCCCGAAGGTGGGCAGAAGTTGAAGCGTAGAACGCGATTGACGATTATCATGCCGAAATCGCTTCCTTTTATAGACCTCACAGCCGCCTCCTCAAGGTCGTTACCATGGCTCCCTCTCTCTGATTGGCTGCCGGCAGAATGACGTCAGAATGAGTCATGATGAGAAGCATGAGACCGGCATAGCAACATGAGAAATCGGGAAATTGCGCAATCCGGAGGTGGGGTGGGGGGATAATTGGCGCAGCGGGTGGTCGCGAAAGTGTTGCGCAAGCAAACATTGAGAACAATAGGGCTGGGGTCGAGAACAAAGGAATTGGAAATCGGGGATAATTGGGGAAAACTGAGAACAATGGAAAAGTAAACATTGGAGAAAAGGTGATAATTAGGTGCGAAAACGAGAACAAAAGAAAGAGAAAATCGGAGAAAATGTGATAATTGGTGGGGGTCGAGAGAACAAAAGAAGCAAAAACGAGAACAATAGAAGCGGAGGTGGGGTGGGTGTCGCATGAGAAATTTGGGGAGGAGAACAATGGCATGAGAAAAGGTTGCGCAAGAGAGGGGGATGAGTCATCGATGAGTCACCGGGGGGAAGAAGGGGTCTCACGACTTACGTCACCGTTTGGGAGTTTGGGAGGGGATGGGGAGACGGTGAGCACACAAAATACTGTAAGTAGACACAGAGAAGGAGGGGACAGCGCAGGAAAAGAGTGCAGAGAGAGACAAAAAGAGGGGGGGAAAGGGGAAGTACAAGAAGAATAGGGTGGAGTGCAGGGGAGATAAGGTAGAGGGGAGGGTACAGAGAGGGACAGGGAGCTCCGGAAAGGCAGGTGTGGCGGCAGGGGAGACGGAACCAAGGCAGTAGGAGGGGGGGCAGCAGAGCGGGAGTCTCCAGGCCTGGGCGGAGACCTGGCCGAGTCTCGACAGCTCTGTGCAGAGGGTACACGGGATAGGAGGCACTTTCGAAAAAGTTCCCATGCCCTATCCCGCGACCAGAGCGTGGTTACATCAATATCTTATTAATCTACTTTAAGTAGAGAGAAGCAAAGATACAAAGTATTATGAATAAAAAAGTTTTGTCAACTGCCTCTATGGATAGTTATTTTAGTATATGGATATTAATAATTAGCATGACAGCCTAGAAACATATGACAACTAGATCCAATATACTAAAAATGGTCCGTCGGTATGTGTGTGATCGATTTTAGCAAAAATTTAACCTAACTTTAACCTGAACCCTAACCTAAACTCTCACTCTCACTCGGCTAACCACAGATAAAAATTTTTATGCTTTATAAAATTGCTGGAGCATAGGTCTGATCAGGCGTTCCAGTCCTTGGAGACTCTCTCGACTCTGGACGAAGCAGGTTCTTCCTAGACGTTCCATAATTGAAGACGGTCCACAAATTTTGCTTGGTTTTATCCAGCCTAGGCTGGGCTAAAAGTTGCTTTATATCTAGCTAGTGGTAGACTGAGAGGAGCATCGTAAAATGGGAATTCGCATCACTATATATAGAAGAACTAAAATAACACTATATAAGTCTAAAATAAATTGGTCCCAGAAGTTATGGTGGTCGGCAACCAAGTGCTTAAAAACATGCACTTTCTTTCGTGATCCTTGAGTGCCGAGTGGCTAAATATTGTTATTCCAAGTATATACCTACATGTATAGCGTCCCGTGTGTGAAATATCAACACTCCAAGCTGAGACGCTGGAAATTAAAATATATTTAAATTAGTCACGAACGCTTAGACAGACTCTTTCATCCACGTTCCGATCTGATTGGCCAGTTTTGAGTGGCGTGGCCAAAGCTTCACTGCACCAGCTCTTCCCAGCCATCCCAAGGGTTTTTAAGGCCACCCCCTGTCCGACGGTCTGACTGCTGTGCTGATTCGGATCAACTGAAAAATTGATACTGCGGAGTTGAATTTCCAATCGAAAGATCGAAAGATCCGTGGGCGAATTCTTGCTTAGAAGCTTCTTTTCCTTGTTCCAAAGGGACTGGCAGAAAAGGCGATGGTTGTTCTTGTAGCAGCAAATCGACTTCTGCTTGCATCTGGAGCTGTCGGCCTGTTGCTGGCGGTGTTGCTGGTCCAGGGGCCGCCCGGTTCGGAAGCCTACTTGAGGCTCATGGGTGGCCTTGAGTCCATGGTGAGCCTGCTTGTAGTAGTTCACTCGGCCTGTCACTCTTACTGTGTCTTTCACTCAGACTGTCACTCTTTCTTTGCTGCTCACTCCTCATCCTTCACTCTACCTCCCACTCCCCCTCCCACTCTCTTGGTCGCTCACAGCCCCTCTTACTGTCTGTCAATACTCTATTTGCTGAAAACTATTTCAACAGAATTTAAGAGAATAGAAAATTCTCACAAAACCATTTCATTTTAGTGTCAGGGCCAAGGCGCTCATTGTTGGAGCGACGCCATCTGCTGCCAGGGACTCAAGTGCCAGCGAAATTGGTGGCAGTACAAGCGTGAGTAGCGTACTCAGCTCTGGGAGTCTGAAGAAGAGAGGAATTCACTTGGGAGGCTTCGAAAGTTGTCAATTTTTCAAATTGAGTCGTCAAAGCAATCAATGGCTATGGCAATCAGAGAGTGGACTGTCTAAGATCTGAGTCTCACGGAGAGATGTTTCAGAATGAGGAGTTTGATATTGGGGAGAGTCAGGAAGAGAGCTAGTCTGACACTCCGGTGAAGACGCAGGACTGTCAGATACTGGAATATCAGGCAGTAAGGGTTGTACACCCTGCGTGAGCGTGTGTATGAGTGCGTTCCTGTGTACAGTATTAGCGCTTGCAATTGCTCAGGAGTCAGCGGACTGGGCTGCCTCAGAGCTGGCTGTGGGACCATGTCGCCGAAAGCGGTGCGCCGGGATGCTCTCAACCTTTATGCAATAGTTATTATTACTATTATTATATGGGTTGCCACACACTGCAATGTCAGACAGGAGGAGTGGCAGGTTAGTTCACAATCTCACGCTCACACATTCAGGCTCAATCAGCGGTGTCTGCCAGTCGCCCTCGGCCGAAATCCCCGGCGAGGAATGGTCAGCCCGCGTTTCAAGCTACAATGCGGCTCGGTCGTGGAGCCAGTGCCGCACCGACTGGGACTGCCCTCGAGGTCAGTGCTGCCACACCAGCCTGGCCAGCGGTCGTGGAATTCGTCGACGAATCTGTAGTCGGACAATCTGTCCGGGAGACGACGAGGACGCGGAAACGGATCGGACGGACGACCAATACGAAAACTACTATCCCAGGCGGTTCGGACGCTAGCATCAGAGGCTCAGATCAAGTCCGTTATTCTTGAGCAGCAATTTAAAACACACACACACCATCGGACTTAAAAAGTTTGCGATCTTTATGAATCGTACAAATAAAAGACGATGGGACCGCGACTTTGGGACCGAATTCCCTCGATTGTTTGCGAGACAGTACCTTTGGTTTATTTAGTTTCATGAAGTCAAGAATGATGACGTCAAAAGACCTTTGAAATTCACGTCATTATTTTAAGATTCATGTCCTTGGATGTTCACTAACGTCCTTGAAGATCCGCTCCCACCCTTAAAGATTCGCTCATGTCATTGAAGATTCACTTACGATGATTGGAGATAATTCACTCACATCTTCAAAGATTAACACACATACTTAAATATTCACTTAGGATGATTGAAGATCCGCTCACTTCATTGGAGTTTCACTAACGTCACTGAAAATTAACTCACGTCGTCTGAAATTCACTCACGTCGTCTGAGATTCACTCACGTCGTCTGAGATTCACTCACGTCATCTCTGAGATTCACTCACGGTCATCTGAGATTCACTCACGTCGTCTGATATTCACTCACGTCATCTCTGAGATTCACTCACGTCATCTCTGAGATTCACTCACAGTCATCTGAGATTCACTCACGTCGTCTGAGATTCACTCACGTCGTCTGAGATTCACTCACAGTCATCTGATATTCACTCACGTCATCTCTGAGATTCACTCACAGTCATCTGAGATTCACTCATGTCGTCTGGTCGTCTGAGATTCACTCACGTCGTCTGAGATTCACTCACAGTCATCTGATATTCACTCACGTCATCTCTGAGATTCACTCACGTCATCTCTGAGATTCACTCACGTACGAGCGTACTTCGAGATTCACATCCTTTAAGAGTCACATCCGATGAGATCGACGTTACGTTGAGAACTTCAGGAATTTACATTCTTGTATTTTTCGTCTTAAGAATTTTCTCGCCACGAAAAAAGTGCGTCTAATTAGCTAAGTTCTTTAACAGGTGTCTAATTCGATCTAAATATTTAGTCAAAACTTTCTGGTTAGCAGTCGATTGTGGGATCAATCCCAATCGTTTCTGATGTAAGGACAGAAATTCACAACAAAATCACCTAGCCTAGTTGGCTGTGGAGCAGCTAAAAATACTCAAATTTTATTTGCTCCGCAGCTCCGCCTCTCTTCTCCCCTCCCAAAGGATTTCTCCGCTGTATGACCAGCATCCTTAACAGGGTCCACTGGGTGGCTACCCCGCCTTATTCTTGTCCACTCAGCTGTACAGGACCACTTTTTCGTTTCAAAGTTACCGCAGCTACAGACAGACAGATCTCGGTAGGAGGCTCGGCTGAGGAACGAAATGCAATCAATGCGGCAGGCTTCAGCCAAGCCAGGAATAGAATAAAATGATGAAGCATGGAGCAGCGTCCGGGTTTGTCGCGCTCTGCTGACTAGATAATTTGATACTGTCGAATCCCCGAGCGAGCTCAAGTGTTCTCCCAAGGCTTAAAATAGCCGCAGCAAATCGAGCATGTACTCCTTCGGCCCCCAATCTTGGGGAAAGTGAGATTAGTAGCAGTTTCTACACCTTGAATAATTAAATCTTGTTGTTGGCTGGTGAAATGAATATATAGTTTGTTACAGTCATTGAGACAGCTGCCTACTTACTGCACTACGATCAACTGCCATAAGGACTTTCTGTATGTCCAGTGCTAAAAATGAGCACGAAGTGGAAGAAGTGTAGAACTCATTTTTGATTCTACAGCTAAGAATTAATAACTCTAAATGTCCTTTGCAACACTCGTCATTGACTATCCAATACTCATCAATGATTATCCAACACCCATCATTGATTATCAATCACTCATCACTGATTATCCAACACTCATCACTGATTATCCAACACTCATCACTGATTATCCAACATTCATCATTTATTATCCAACACTCATCACTGATTATCCAACACTCATCATTGATTATCTAACACTCATCATTCATAACCAACACTCATCATTCATAACCAACACTCATCATTGATTATCCAACATTCATCACTAATTATCCAACACCCATCATTGATTATCCAACACTCATCACTGATTATCCAACATTCATCACTAATTATCCAACACACATCACTGATTATCCAAAACTCATCACTGATTATCTAACACTCATCAATGATTATCCAAAAACTTATCATTGATTATCCAACACTCATCACTGATTATCCAACAATCATCACTGATTATCCAACACTCATCGCTGATTATCCAACACTCATCATTGATTATCTAACACTCATCACTAATTATCCAACACCCATCATTGATTATCCAACACTCATCACTGATTATCTAACACTCATCATTCATAACCAACACTCATCATTGATTATCCAACATTCATCACTAATTATCCAACACCCATCATTGATTATCCAACACTCATCACTGATTATCCAACATTCATCACTAATTATCCAACACACATCACTGATTATCCAAAACTCATCACTGATTATCTAACACTCATCAATGATTATCCAAAAACTTATCATTGATTATCCAACACTCATCACTGATTATCCAACAATCATCACTGATTATCCAACACTCATCGCTGATTATCCAACACTCATCATTGATTATCTAACACTCATCACTAATTATCCAACACCCATCATTGATTATCCAACACTCATCACTGATTATCGAACACTCATCATTGATTATCTAACACTCATCATTCATAACCAACACTCATCATTGATTATCCAACACTCATCACTAATTATCCAACACCCATCACTGATTATCCAACACACATCACTGATTATCCAACACCCATCACTGATTATCCAACACTCATCACTGATAATCAAACACACGTCACTGATTATCCAACACACATCACTGATTATCCAACACCCATCACTGATTATCCAACACCCATCACTGATTATCCAACACTCATCACTGATTATCCAACACATCACTGATTATCTAACACACATCACTGATTATCCAACACCCATCACTGATTATCCAACACTCATCACTGATTATCCAACACACATCACTGATTATCCAACACCCATCAATGATTATCCAACACCCATCACTGATTATCCAACACCCATCAATGATTATCCAGCCCCCATCACTGATTATCCAGCACCCATCACTGATTATCCAACACACATCACTGATTATCCAACACTCATCACTGATAATCAAACACACGTCACTGATTATCCAACACACATCACTGATTATCCAACACACATCACTGATTATCGAACACACATCACTGATTATCCAACACACATCACTGATTATCCAACACCCATCAATGATTATCCAACACCCATCACTGATTATCCAACACCCATCACTGATTATCCAACACCCATCACTGATTATCCAACACTTATTACTCAGATTCGTACGAAAACTCAGCGTCTTGTCATGATTGAATCTCCTTACGTGCTGTAAGCAGAGGTGCACGGAAAATATTCAAAGGTTTCCCTTCTACTCGTAAAATAGGTCACTAATGCAAAGAAGAAATAAAATCTTTCTAAATTTTTTGAAAGCTTTTAAAAAAAACTATAATTTCGCACAGCAAATGGGCTGTTTATGACTGAAAGCCAGTGAAAGGCTTCGTCGATACATGGACTGCCTTCAATTCAAGCCTGAGAGCGGACGAAGCAGTGTCACACCGTTGGCAGTGTCAGGCGCCCCGGCGTTGAATAGAAGGCAGTTCACGTATCGAAGGGTTTGAGCCTGACCCCACCTAAATGGGCCCTGCAAGGTGAGCAGCAGAACGTCCTGAACAGGTTGGGGGCAGTAGCCCTCGGCCCGGATCCCGTGGCCTGCCAGTTGAAGTCGCCGCCGGCGCAGGATGATGGACGGGCGCTGCAGCTTGGCCCGATCGTACAGGGCCTCGGTCCCGACGCTCTCGTCAGCTCGAAAGGCCACACATTGCAGCCTGAGTGCGCCGAATCCAACTGCCGCTCTAGCGTAGCCGTCAGCGTCCACATCTCGGCGTTGTAGAGCAGGACGGTTTCGACCACCGCTCTGGTGGTCGGGCAGCGCTTCGGACTGGAGGACGGCCCGGGGTCGAACGGAAGGCCGCTCAGGCAAGTCCATTGCGCCGCCGGAGGTTTTCCTCCACGTATGGCACCAGACCGCCGAGGTAGGGGAACCGCTGGCAGCGTGCGAGCTTGGTCGTCTGCCCGTCGTCTGCCGCTGCACGTCAGGTCTACTGGAATGTCGGCCGACACAGTCAGCAATTCGGTCTTCAGCGTGTTGACAACCAGACCGACGCTCGATGCCACCTTCGACCAGTCTGTCGATCTGGCGCTGGGCGCCTTCAACGGACGAGGACAGGAGGCGAGTTCGTCTGCATAGCCAAGCACGCTCAGGCGCTTTTCGCTGTGGCGGCGACCGATGCGTCTGCGCAGCAGGAAGCCGTCGTCAGCCGAGGAGAGTGCGATTTACAAATTGATCGCGATATTTCGAGTTTTAGGTCATTAAGCTACTAAACTACTGAGTATTTTAGTAGTATTTTAGAGCACGGTCAGTAGATGTCCTTGCGCTGTTTCTCTGTCGTTTGGAACTTAAAAATATAGCAGTCCGGCCTATAGGTTTATATCTCTTCTCTCATCTCAGTTCTCATCTCTTCTGTCCTTTTTTGTCTCTCAACTCGTTCATACTCTTATGTCCTCTCTCACCTCTATTCTCTTTTCATACTTCTCATCTTTTCATTCCTCTTATCTATCCTCTAGCGATCGTTTTCCCACTTCTTTCCTATCTCATCTGGCCCGCAGTCATAAGCTGGATGCTTTATCTGGCTCGTCAGGTAAAAGGTTTCCGACCTAGCTAAATGACCTAGCTAAAAGGCTCACTCATACGAGCGTACTGCAATCAAATGAGGTCAATTATTGTGATTTCTTGTCACCTTGTACATAGCTGGAGCGAGTTATGATTAAATAGATCGACTCAGACCGGTAATGACTTTCAAACCACGACTCAGGCTTAACCTACTGCGGATATTATTACAAACTTCAACGCTATTTTAGACGAACGATGGTGTGCGTCTCAGTTTTGTGTCCAGGTATTTAACTAAATGCATCCATATGGGACCCCTAAAAACTATAAATCTCTTCATTTTCTAGCTCAATTTTGCCATAGCAGAGCGTACCTATTCATAGAGAATTTCATTTAGCAAAAACCTGCAATCTTATTATGCAGCGGAGCCTTCAATTGTAATTGTCACGTTGCATAGCGCTCGAGGGTACCACCTCGCCACCCCCAGCCTCCCGCCCGAGCAACACGCTTTTCGGCCGAGCCGCTGCAGCACGTGTTGGGTGCAGAACCGGTGGTGTTTTGGACGCCTGGGCTGGCCAGACAGGCCGCACTCCACTCAAACTGTGTTTTTGTTGTCAAGTTCTGCTTTGACCTATTTCACATACTACTCGTACTCGTAAGATTGCATAAAAGGTTCTGTTAATACTTGTAGCTCGTGCATAAACGGTTGGACTAGATACGCAGCTAATTGCTGCGGTCCAGACTGGTTAAAAAAGTCTTGTTGAACTTGTTGAACTTGCAGACAGTGCAATTGTTGAAGACTGAAGATCGGAAGCATCAGGTTAATGAGCTGAGTTTATCTCTGAGCAGACATTATCTCACACCAAGTGCAGAGGCAATTCTGCTCATTCTGCTGACTCCTGAGTACTCCAATACTGTACGCAGACACGCAGTCATGCACAAATCCCAAAGATTTACCAGTCCAGATATCAAATTGACTAGCCACCCTTGGGTTTGGTCTCGAAAAATGGTTATAGAAGTGACATCAAGTGATAAATGTGCTGCTACAAACTCAAACACGAGCAGAACAGACGCATGAATGATTCCAGAGAATGCAGCTCAGGCGCAAAGAAAGCCAGACAGACTGTCAAAAAGACGCTAATTGTCAGCGGTATGGGGCCATTGCGTATTTGTGCCTTGACAAGCTGCAGAGATGCTGAGACTGAGACTGAACTCGAGTTTAATGGTTCTAGTTCTTTGCCTATAGCTAGCGAGTGAACTCCAAGCAAACACCAATTTTTTCTAGGAATAAAACGTTTTAGTTAATAATTAATGAAAAAATTAATCATTGTCTACCTCCAAAACCATAGCTCGTATACTCGTGTACACAACTAAAAATCATTCTGCTTTGAGAAATAATTGTCTCGCACTTCAGTTAGTTGGGAAGCTCATCGGCGATGAAAATGAGTAAACGATGCCCATTTTGAGCATGCACATCTACACGGATACTACAGTGGCCCTGACTCTCTTTGAAGAACGAATCGAGCATATACACACTCTGTGATTTAGGGATTTGCCCTCATGGCCCCGAATCGTGCAGAAAGGCCATGAAACTATAATGCGACAGTACACAGAATCGAACCCGGGGGCTACTTTCACGTGGCACCGATGATACGTCGTAAACTACTCAGGTCCCCTTTTCAGGAGAGGAATTAGAAGAACGAAGTCACTTTGTGTGAGCAATCAGAGATGGAATAGAAATGTGAAAAATAATTCGGTCAAACTGATTCAAAACGTGTTCTACTGAGCAGTGTCACAAAACGCAGCAATACCGAAACAGCATAAACACAATAAACTCTCAGCCTCTGTAGCAGAAAATTTCAACGCACGTTTTTTCAAGCGTTGCTGATGACACGTGCGGTTGAGATTGAGGCACAGAAACTAGCTTTCCTAGCTCTCTTATTATCTCTCTCCTTCGGACCCTGCGGCACAAGTTTGAAAAGCATCTAGAAATTTCTTAAGCTACTCTTTGGATCGTGTGCTCAACACGCGACCTCCGAGGCTGCACAATAATGCATTCGAGTTTTATTAGTTGAAAAACTGTCGCAGGTGCGGGGGCAAACAACACGAGGCTGTTTGGTATCTGTGTTGCACCGCAATGAACAATGGAGGCTGGCTCGGGTTAGGGGTCTCTGCGCACGCCATGCAGTCTCGTGTCGCTAGTTGAGAAGAGAATCAGTTCAGCAGCAGCCGCTAAAGATGAGGGAGAGGCTGAACTGGGGGAGGGGGTTGTCGGCAGGGCTATTGTTCGATTCTTCGATCGCCCGAGCGCTGCATCAAGTGCGTATAAAACTGGACGCTGAGTGGCGGCAGCAGCTCAGCTCGAACGTGGTCGGCTCGCGCGACAACGTCTTCCCAAGTTTTGTTAAAAACAGCAAAAGTGTTTAGAATCTTATACTCGACAAGTCCTGGCAACGGAGATTACTAGATCGCACAAGTGGGACAACGTTAAACTGCAAACCTAATATTTATAGTCGAGTGAACGCTAGTGAACCTAGCAGCAGAGGTCATGCCGTCAACGGCTACTAAATGCAGCCGTGCGGTCCTCCTGCTTGCGCTCTGCATCGCCGTAGCGGTCGCCGCAACTGACGACGCAACGGAGCAGACGCCAGAGGTAATTGACTGCTGTGAAGCTTTGTTTTACTGTACTTGTCGGACCAGAAACTATCTTTATGCTTTGCTGAGATGACGAATGTTCTAATCCATAGATTATAAATTTTATATTTTCTGCGATAGGCCATGTGCTTTTATGCAGTTTAAATGAGCAACTGCTCAAATTAGTTTGTAGGGATATAACACAGCTTTTCGAAATCGTTCCATTATTGCTAGTTATAGGTGATGATTTTTCGAAAATCAAATAAATTAACCATCGTCTTAACTAAGAATTATCCGTGTTACATTCATAGAAGCGTTCTTTACATATGCTATTTTAAGACTGTGTTAAATTATGTCTATGCATTTGTAATCAAATGGTCTACTAGAGACTATTCTGAGATCTAGTCTTGATCTACTCTTAGATATGGTCTTAGATATGGTCTTAGATCTAGTCTTATATCTAATCTTAGATCTAGTCATGATCAAGTGTTGGATCTAATCTTAAATAGTCGTAGATATATTCTTCGATTAAAGAAGACCTGCTTCAACTTTTTGAGATACAAACTGGCGCTAAACTAGGTGTACAGTTAGACAGTTCCATGGCTATTTTTCACCACACTCCCCATCCCCGTGAATTGCGCAGCAAATGCTGGAGAACATGAACGACGCTATCGAGGTGCCGGATTCCATCGAGTTGGACGGAAATCCGGGCGATTCAATCAACGAGATCGAGGCCGAGGACGAGGGCGTGGACGATCTGGCTGCCAAAGCCATCTCGAGGCACGGTGAGTTTCAAATTATTTTTTGGCACCTTTCACTCAATTTGTCAGAGCTTAATAACTATGGATATAGATAATTACGTGTAAATAGTTAACATGTGTGCCTTGCATGGAAGCTGCAATTAGTATGAGCAGAAACAGTGGGCCCGGGAGTTCTTCAACCGATTGGTGATCAGGATGTCACGCGGAAGCGTTGCCAGTGTTGGAAAATCAGCTTCGGTAACCATGGTGCTGGCGCCTACTGAAAATTGGACCCCTCAATTAGAGGCCCACCCAAAAATGGGATCACTAACAAAAGATCCCGGCTGCGCCCCTGATGATTGACTTACTTACTTGACTCAGCTGCAGGGGGCTCTGGGCACCCGGATGCAGCGGGGAGGCGTTGCCGCCCATTCCGCTAACCCCTGGCGACCACGGGCAGCCGGTGCTCCAGTGGTGCCGGTTTCCACAGCGCACCCCCCCCCCCTACGGAGAGTCCAGGAGGTGGATTGTCGCTCACCCGGTAGCCTTTAGGTAGTGGACGAGGTGGCAGAGATTCTCAGGCCTGAAAATGGCCGATGTAGGTGCGCCTGTCCCGAGTAAAGGCGGAGCATTCACGGATAAAGTGCTCCGCATTCTCAACACCGGAGAGGGCATTCCTCGCTACAGATGCGCCCCTGATGCTACGACGCTTATACATGCTTGTGGTCCCTGACATGCCGGATTACATCACCGATAGTACCTCTGCTGGTTAAAATACCCTTTTCAAAACAGATTCACCAATGATATTGCTTAACTTCTGTTCTGTGCGACAGAGTGACTTTGAGCTGAAAGTTTCAACTGTTGCTGAGTAAAATCTGTGAAGCAAAGTTTTTGAGCTCCATTGCGCGCCAAGTATTCCAGGCACCCAGTTAACGCAGCAACCAAGTTGTTTACTCATAATAATGCAACTATTATAGCTAATGCATTAACATGGGGTGGCACGTGCCGCTGGAAGGCATAATGCGCAGTCTGCGTGTTTACTGACTCTGATGGCGAACGAATCTAAGCTGAGGAGGGAGGGAGGGTGAGGCCGAGAGGGCGCAGCAACAAGTGACGACGCACGTGCTGCTTGATTCGGTAGCCAGCACGTGAAGACCGCGCACGCCCTGCCCCCACTCCCCGGGCACAGCAGCTTCCAACAGTGCCTTCAGTGTGTCAGCTTGGTGCAGAATTTTTTTTTAATCAAAGCAGTTTGGTTGGGTTGGTTCGGGCACAATAGAGACGAGACAATGCAGTTAGAATGATGCCCCGGGGTAAGAGAGAGAGAGAGAGAGAGAGAGAGAGAAAGAAGAGAGAGAGAGAGAGAGAGAGAGAGAGAGAGAGAAAGAAAGAGAGAGAGAGAGAGAGAAAGAGAGAGAGAGAGAGAGAGAAGAGAGAGAGAGAGAGAGAGAGAGAGAGAGAGAACAGCCCCACCCAGCCCTTACTCAGTTGCCAGAGACCACGAGTACTCGACCCCCCCCCCACATGGCACCCAAACTCTGTGGCCAGTCAACTCAATTTGGCCAATAGAAGGCCTAACGACAGTGGCTAAAAAACCTCATTGGATTGTGCTTGCTTAAAATACTAGAACTGACTTAGTCCTGCCATTATGTGGCTCAACATGTATAATTTTTTGTGTGGATTTTATAAACGAACTGAATTCTGGCATCTATCTATATGGATGTCAATGGATTTGACTCTGATAACAAATGACAAGTGAATGATATATTGGCGTTACATTACTTACTCTATAATAAAACTATCTTTACGCACCGCAAATGATCAGGTTAAATTGTTTCTAAGAAAACGAAGCAAAAATCAGCAAATAACTTTCTAGAGAATTTAGTAAATTGACTTATTTTAGTTTAGTTTACGCATAATAGTTCAATGTATGCATTCAGCCCTGCCCAAACATCGCAGGCCACTCGTCGCCAAAAAAGCGGGTTGCCGGTCGCGGCTTACGCGGCGGCTGCCGCAAAGGCATCTGTGTCGGCACCTCGACCATCGATTTCACATTCTTGGTGGACGGCAAGCACTTCCAGCGCTGGCGCAAGTTCGCCGCCCATCTGGTCAACCGGCTGCGAGTCGCCCGCTATCGAGTCCGCGTCAACATGATCGTGGCCGGCACCCGGCCTCACTTGCTGTTCGGTTTCGAATCAGCCAAGTCGAGCATCATCTCCAAGATTAGGCGAACTCGATACGCCAGCAAGGCTGGGAACGTGGCGCTAGGCGAGGCTCTGTACTTCTACAGGCGGCGCATTCTCAGGAAAGGACGCCGGTTCAGCGGCAAACTGATCGTGGTGCTCGCTAGCGTAGACTCGAACTCTGGACGCAGCGTGTCGAATCAAGTTAGCTACCTAACGGCCAAGGGTGTCACATTCCTGCCAGTTATGGTGGGCTACGATGTGTCTCAGTGAGTTGCTCGTTTTACTGCTGCTATTGTGTTATTGAACTGCGAAAATTTAAACAGATTACGAGCGCAGAAAATTAATTTCATTCCTAAAGTGCAGCCACCAAGCAACTTGTGCAGTTAAATACTCTTGATTTTGAACAGGGCATTTTGGAAGAGCCGCGCTACAGCTGGAAAGTACGTCTGGGTGCCCAAGTTTTCCAGTCTTCAGTTCGTGGTTGACGCCTTCATCCACATGCACATCCGATGGAAGAGTGAGTTGACATTCGATTTTAAAAGTTGAATTTTGCGGCTAGATCAATAGCTTTCCAAAAATTCGTACCATTCGGCATTGAAAGATTGATAAAAAGTACGATTGCTTATACTCAGCAAAAGACAAAGGTGTTCAAGGATACACGCGTTATTAAATTAAAATTTCCACTGTTCTAATTTCCTGTCTTCATTCGTTTTCATCAAACTGTCTATCTCAAATCCTGTAGATTGAGAGATGCGCATTGAGTCCTGTGTCAGAATAAATGTCTATGGCCCAGAGTCTTGCCACTCAACTGAGAAACGCTCGAAATTCTTGCGAAGAAGGGGGGACACTCTTGTCTGCTGCTGAGTCTGAATGGATATTCAATTCTATTATTCTAAGCCGGGAATCCGTCGTTGACGAAAATAAGTCCCCACTTTTGAGGAGAATTAAACCGTTTAAAGCTATCAGTATAGCATTATCATATAGAATGATCAACCGAAATTGATCGTGTATACGATAATGCGCTTATGTCTATGATTTCAGAATTAAATAATAATCCAATATTTAAAAATCCAAGTGGCAAAAATTCTGAAACCATAGACTTAATTTACCATTAGACGATTGAATTCTCCTCCGATTGAAAGTGAAATACTTTTACCATAGACTACGGACTGGCCACAAACAAACATAGTAGATTTTTAGCATTGTAAAATTGCAATCGAATTTCATATATAATATTAATAATCATAGTTTATGGTTAAAAAGTAATCGGCCACACTCAATAGTCCTCTGCTCGCTTCGATCGCCTCGAGACCGTTAAATACAGTCTTGGACTTTTTAACCATAGAATGTGAATTAAACGGCGCTTATTCCCCAATCGCCCCGGTCAAATAAGTCTGTGGTGTTGTGTTGAAAAATTTATTTGTCCCGGGCGAAAAAAAGGATCTATATGACCATAAAAACGATCAGAACCATAGACAATTAACCATAGACTAATGCTGTCAGTCATGTTTACAAATTTTATACTTCGTGTACAAGCCATTCACCTAAACTGATTAAAATTGTTTTCTGCTTCTTATGTCGATCAGAAAGACCGAGCCAAGTGGGGACAATACTTCTATATCTCCCGTTCATTCATTTTTCTATGGTCAAAGCAAATACTTCTATATCTCCCGTTAATTCATTTTTCTATGGTCAAAACAACTTCGAACTTAACTCTCGAAGTTAATAATTTCTAAGTCATTCTGACGGCCATAGAAAAATGAATAAACGGGAGATGTTTTATACATTATTTATACAAAATCTAAACAATCTGTCTAAGGCTTATGTAATGTTTGGTACCATTCCAATTGCCCGTAGGCATAGCAGTATCTTTTATAAATATATAATAATACACTGAAACAAGAAGATACCCTAGGCATAAACTCCAAAACATAGAGTATCTCCGAGTTAAAGTGTATTATTCTAATGTAGTACACTCTGCCTGTTCGCTTTGTCTTTTCCCTAGTGTTAAAACGTACGGAGATTATCAGTAGCTTATCTCCGCTACCATGGACAACGGAATTCTTTATTTGTTAACAGCGCATTATAAAATCTGAATATTTAGTTCGAGTTTATCTCCGGGGGAGAAATTAATCTCCGCTCCCTGTATAGATCCATCGCGGCTCACAGGCAGTGAATTGCATGCTAATAACAGACTTACTAAACCTAAACAATTTCAGTGAAAATGACCATGAGCAGCGTATTGAAGTGTCCCAAGCCGGTTCGGTACAAGACTCCCTGCAAGCACGGCTTCCGCAAAACCATGGAAATTGGCTTTGTCAAAACGCTCAACAAATGCAACCCGATTACTAAAGTTATTAAAAGGAAGTCGTGCGGCTGCGAGAAAAGCCAGTGCTTCGCCAGCCAGGCTATGGAACTCATTCTGGTGATGCAGGCCTCGCAAGATCTTGGCGAGTTGCACTTTGGCTACGAGAAGCAATTCATTATCTCTATGATTCAGAAGATGAAGATCGGCGCCAAGAGCGTCCGCGTCTCCGTTGTCCTGTTCTCTAGCCGTGCCAGCCTGGCTTTCCGTCTGACTGAGTACCACAGCCAATCAAGCGTCATCACCGCTATTAAGGGCCTCAAGCTGATGACTGGCAAGCACCGAGCCATAGGCGATGCCCTCTTATTAGTTCGGGAACAGGTTCTAACCGATTCAGCTGAGCAGAGTGCCAAAATGCTCATCGTCATCACTTCGGGAGATTCTAACTACGGCCGCAGCGTGGAAGTAGAGAGCAACAGACTGCAGGAGATGAGCGTTTCAATCCTGGTGATCGGTGTTGGGGCTGATGTTAATGATGCGTCCCTGCAGGTTATCAGCACCGTATACATTCATATTCGCACCTGGATCAAGCTTAAGTACGCATACAAGTACGTACTTCGCATGCGCATCAGCTTTGTAGCCCAGCCAGCTGTCCATGGCGCTCTGAAGATTCGCTGTCCAAAGTATCGCCGAGTGCTGGTTAGCAAATGCGTTGCTGGCTATAAGAAGCGCATTGTCAAGTTCTACAAGATGGTTCGCAACACCTGTATGCCATTCAAGCAGGTGCACAAAGTTCGTTGCACCAATCGTAAGTGATCCGTTGAACTAAATTGGCGTGAAATTTGATTTAAAAGGCTTATTATAGTACTGTATAAAACTAAAATATGCTTCTATCGATTACTTCCATATTACACCTACAGCTCCAGTCTGCAAAGAAGGCACAAAGGTTCACATTGGAAAATGCAACCCTAAAACGCGCCTACGCGTTGTTACGCGAGTGCACACCTCCAAGATTCACGATTGCAGCCACAAAAAGTGCGTCTGGCGATGCAGCAAGCGGCTAGTCCGAAGGAAGCAGCCCTGTCGAAAGAGTAAGAATGTCGTTTAACTAGGCTAAATGATCAAATTTAATATCAATATTATGCCACTTTCAGAATTGCATCTTTCCCACACATTGCAGTTCGATGCGTCAAGCGCCGGCTTATGATAGAAAAACGTTGCGGAAAATCAGGCTTTCGTAGAATCTTCTGGGGATTCTACAGTACAACCCGCGGCAGTTGCAAGCGAGTTCGCATCAAGGTCATTCGAAAAGTTCCGTGCAGTGGCTGCTCCAAGCACCAGATTCGAATCTTTCACATAACTGTTGGGCGCAAGTGCACTGGAGGTAGTAAAGCGATCTACTCTAGTTTCTACGCCTCACACAAAGGCAGATGCAGCTACCAGAGACTGCATGTTACTAAACGGCGATGCGTTTTGAAAAAACGTTGTCCAAGAAAGGCCAGGATCCAAATCGAGACCCAATGTCTCCGTAAAGGAAGCCGTTATCGCGGCGTGTATTGGACGTACTTAACAAGACTGCAACCTGCCGGTCCATGCGTTCGAGTTCATGGAAAATTAGTTCGACTGATCCCCTGTGGTGGATGCACCACTAAGCAACGTAGCTACCAGCATGTAACCACGGGAAAAGCCTGCAAAAGCGGCTTCATTACCAGCTTCGTTACCGTCTATCAGGGCGAGGAATCCAGGCGGTGCCACAAAACTCGAGTGGTTATCCGAAAGCGAAATTGTAAGAAATTTAATTTAAAAACATGAATGAAACTGTTATTAGAATATACAGCTTTTTCTCAAAAACAGGCAAACAACTAATACAAATCCGTTTAAATATTTTAGGCAAGTCTTGCAAAAAGGATACGACGAAAACAACACCGTGCATTCGAGGATATAGAAGAACCATCCGAATTCACTTCACGGTCAAAGGAAGTAAATGTGTGCCTCACAAGACTTTGATAAAGAAAGTCAAGTGTGGCAAGGAAAAACACGGCTGCAAACCCCCGCGCAAAGTCCACACGCGATGCTCGGCTGGGCACAAGTACTCCTACACCACTACGTATTACTACAAGAAGAAGAAGGGTTGCACCGGTCTGGTTGTTCCGCCAAGTCGCACCTGCAGCAAGGTTGCCGACCTCGTGTTCGTTCTGGACTCTTCGACCAGCATTCACGACGCCGATTTTGCCAAAGAATCTCGCTTTGTTCAGCACATCGTTCGCAGGATGGGCGTATCTCCGACTGGCGTTCGCGTTGCTGTTGTCACTTATTCGACCAGACCGAAACTCGTGTTCAACTTGGACAAGTACAAAACCAAGTCGCAGGTTCTGGCCGCCATGTCGAAGCTTCCACGAGACGAGGGAATCACAATGACTTATGCGGCTATCGACCTTGTCAACAGTGACATCTACCCGAAGAGACGAGCTGGAGTCCCGTTCATTGTCGTGGTCATCACTGACGGCAAGAGCACGATGGGTGACCCCGTCGCCTCGGCTAAAGTCTTGAAGAAGAAGGGCGCCCGCTTTGTCTCTGTCGGAATCTACAACCCCGACCCAAGCGTGACCGACAAGATTAATCCGTAAGAATACATTTCTTAAACTGTATTACAGAACATAGGTTACCTGATTCAAATAAGACATTATAAGCGAAGCATGCTTGCTTTCGAAATCTACTGCTGCAGGGCTGAACTAAAGGGCATCTCAAGCAAAGGAAGATTCTGGCGAGCCGGAAACTTTAACAAGCTTGATTCCATCGTCAGCAGCGTCGTTCGGGAAGTGTGCACAGGTAGGAGAACGGACACATGCTAGATGCTGGTCTGATGCTTAATAACTTGTAATTTACAATTTACAACTTCAGACATGGGAAAATCAAAATCAAAGTCAGGAGGAAAACGGGTGTGCAAGATAATCTGCGTGAAGAAGCGCAAGATTTCTGCAAAGAAGATTTGCAGGAAGGACTGCTCGAGCAGGACTCTCATCCGTCACTGCAAGAAGCACAGGGCCTATCGCGTGTTTACTCGAGTCACCTACCGGTGGAACGGAAAGAAATGCGTTCCCAAGAGCCGGAAGGTCATCAAGAAGATCCGGTGCCGTAAGTAAATGCACTCGTGAAAAACGAGTATATTAATACCTTTTGCACCTTTGTGCCCCCAGGCGTGACTTGCAACGCCATTGGCGCATGTTAAGAGAAGCCGAATCCGTAACTATGTAGATTATTCGTAACTATGCTAAGTGATTATTCGCTTTCGCCTTGATTGCAGCTCCGAGAACTTGTCCGAAAGCCAAGATCATCCGCAAAGAGTGCAAGCCTGGCAGGGCGAAGAGCGTCACGACGCACATCTTCTACACGTCGCGTGTGAAGTGCACGATGTCTCTGCCGCCTCGTTGCACGCAGCACTGCATCAAGAAGGTGAAGCGCTCGGCCGTTCCGTGCAAGAAAATCAAGTGCAAGGGCGACAAAGACCACGTGACCAAGTGCGGCGGCAGTCGTCGCTATCGCGTTGTCGTCACAATCAAGTACATCCAAGTAAAAGGCGTCTGCAAGAGGCGCAAGACCACCAAGCGCTATCCGTGTCCGGTCAAGTGCCCAAAGACTCAGACCATCATAAGGCCTTGCAAAAAGGGTCGCAAGTTCTCTGTGAAGTCCATCATCAGCTACACCGTTCGTCGCGCGTGCGTTCACAAGGGCAAGTGCACAGTGAAGTGCGTCAGACGAGTTCTGCGATCGCGAAAGCGGTGCAAAACGCGTCCGCCAGATCGTCGCTGCAAGCAGCCTCCGCCCTTCTGGACCAAGTGTCGCAAACACTCTGCATACAAGTACCAGATCAAGGCGCTCTACAGGAATGTTCGCGGAACTTGTGTCATCTACAAGCGAGAGACAATTGCCCGACTTCTTTGCCGTAAGTAGCTCGTTCCTTGACAAGTAGCAAGGGTAGCTAATCTACTAGTCAAAATAGAAGTTTCAAAACCAGGGTTTATATCTGCTTATTGAATTAATATTTTAGCACCTCGCAAGTGCCCGAAGACGAGAGTAACCAAAACGAAGTGCACAAAGGGAGTCAGGCACAAGGTCACCACTACGATTTTCTACTCTGGTAAGATTGTGTGCAGCAAGAAGAAGCCGATCGTATGCCGACAGGTGTGCACAAAGCGAGTGACCAAGTCTGGTGTCCCGTGCTTTCACATCGTGTGCGACGAGGCCAAGAAGGTCAAGCTTACCAAGTGCGGCGGTAAGAGGCGCTACCGATCCGTCATCACTACCTGGAATACACGAGTCGGAAAGAAGTGCAGGAAGCACAGGACCGTCAAGCACTATCCGTGCCCAGTGGTTTGCCCGAAGAGGTCCAAGACCATCAAGCGAACTTCGTGCGGCAAGGGCAGGAAGTACCGGACTCTCACGATCGCGACTTCCACCGTTAAGAAGAGGTGCAGCGGCCGTATCTGCACACTGCACTGCATCCGCAAGCTGATCCACTCTCGCGTGTTGTGTCCGAAGCCGCCACATCGCTGCAGGAAGCCGCGCAAGGTGCACGTCCGATGCTCGAAGAAGAACTCACACTCGTACATCATCACCTATTACTACGTGAAGAAGCGAGTGTGTCACCGTAAGTCCCAATGCCTAAAACGTTTAGCAACCAATTATTTTAGTTCGCAATGGTTTACAAGCATACCTTACTTTAAACGAATGCACAACTGTTTCTCAGGTGCTTTGAAGTCTGGAAAAGCGCGCCGCTGCAAGATTGTGTGCGTGAAGAAGCACAAGCGGTCAGCCAGGAAGCCGTGCAAGAAGCGCAAGTGCCGATACCAGCTATCCTACCACACCACCAAGTGTGTGCACAACTTCCGAACCATCACAACGAAGTACCGCACTCGGGTCCACGGACGCTGTGTCTGGCGACGAAAATCCGTGCGTCGCGTCCGCTGCTCTGGCTGCTCGTCCCACCAGATTCACTACCACAAGACGACGGTCGGCAGCAAGTGCAAGGCTGGACGCACGCAGACCTTCCTGAACTTCTACGAGTCGCGCAAGTACAAAACCGGCTGGGTGTGTCACAAGAAGAAAGTCCAGGTGTCCATCATTAAGTGCAAGTGCAACAGGAAGCCTCTGCTGCTCCTGGACAAGAAGTGCCGCAAGGGCTACAGGAAGCTTACCAAGGTGGTGTTTATCGATCGCGGCGGCAAGTGCATTAGGAAGCAGACTGTCACTAAGAAAAAGTGCAAGATCATCAAAATCCATTGCGATCCGGCAATGATTGTGAAGAAGTGCACTAAGCACGCGGCTTACCGACTGTTCCTGCAAATCAGCTACATGCTGGTCGACGGAAAGTGCCGCAAACACCGCACAAGGATCGTCAAGAAGCAGCCTTGTCGTAAGTATTGATAATCATGCTTTTTAAGTACGCTCTTAAGTAAGTGTTCTAGTTTCCCTAAATGATATCTCATTCTTTGATCAAAATGTAAACACAATGCAGCACCAAGACGCTGTCCGAAGGCCAAGACGATCCGCACAAAGTGCAAGCCGGGAGTCGTCAAGCGAGTCACGACGCACATCTTCTATACGTCGCATGTCAGGTGTACAAAGTCGAAGCGGCCTCGTTGCACGCAGCACTGCATCAAGAAGGTGAAGCGCTCGGCTGTTCCGTGCAAGAAAATCAAGTGCAAGAAGGACAAGGACCACGTGACAAAGTGCGGCGGCAGTCGTCGCTATCGTGTTGTCGTCACCATCAAGTACACCGAAGTAAAAGGCATCTGCAAGAAGCACAAGACCACCAAGCGCTATCCGTGTCCGATCAAGTGCCCGAAGACTCAGGTCATCCGTAAACCCTGCTCCAAGGGCAAGTCGCACAGCTTGTTCGAGGTCAAGTCCATCATCAGCTACACTGTTCGTCGCTCGTGCGTTCACAAGGGCAAGTGCACCGCAAAGTGCGTCAGACACATGGTTAGCAAGAAAAAGCCTTGCCCACCAGTCCCTACTCCGTGTAAAGTTAAGGCCGTGCTCAAGCGCTGCAAGAAGCACTCCGCCTACAAGTACTTGATCGAGGTTTACTACAAGCGAATTCGCGGACGCTGTGTACCGCTGAAGCGTATCACGAAGAAGAGAATCCCATGCCGTAAGTTACTTGTATCTACTGTCTATATAACTAAACCTGCGGTTGTCAGTTAGTCAGGTGGAAGTTCAATGCTTTAAAATAGCTGGATGGATTTTACGGTGTCTGGACTTATGCTGGTGTCTGATTGAGCGTTAAAGAGTTATTTTCGTCGTGTTATAAAATTTTAAAAAACGTTTGCTTTACGGGAAGAAAAATTGCTTTTTTGCAAGGTCGGATTATAGTTGATCGGCTGTGACTGCAGAAAAGCTAGCATCTTCTTAGGTTGCATCAGAGTCAGAACTGAAGGTTTTAATTAATTTTCTTTTTTCACACTGGCAGTGAGGTGGTGATGGGATTTTCTTTTTCTTATAGGCATCTATAGCTTACACCTTCTGACTGACTGGCTGTGTACAATGCTTATGTGATCAATTGTACGTGCTCTGGTCCTCTGACCGACTGGTTTGCGACTTGATATACTAAAACATTGACTGGCTAAATTACTATTCCAATCGAGATCGCATCATCACTCTGCCTTTGCTAGCTAGGCTCAGTGGGAGTGTTGACCATCATTGAGTGTAAATAGCAGTTCCTTTGTACACGGGAGGGAAACCTTTTTAAGAATTTAGGCTAAGAGAGCCATTGATGGTTCGAGACCACCTCGTAGCGGATAATCACTGAAAAATTATTGAACGCCAGTGAAAAGGCGGGGAGGTACCATTATGCGCTGATCCTAGAAATTTAATTTCTTTTTTATTGCGTCATTAATTTGTTTTTTACGAGTTTACTAATGCACCTGCCTTAAGAACGCTTCGTTAATGCTAAACTAGTTTGCATCAATTGATGATAGTGAGCGGGACTGTGAGATGCTCATGTGCAGTATGATATGAATGATCAGGGAATTGTGCTGAGGGGAATAGAGTAAATTATGCTGAGCTCGAATGATGCTGAGCGGGAATGATGGTGAGCGGGAATGATGGTGAGCGGGAATGATGGTGAGCGGGAATGATGGTGAGCGGGAATGATGGTGAGCGGGAATGATGGTGAGCGGGAATGATGGTGAGCGGGAATGATGGTGAGCGGGAATGATGCTGAGCGGGAATGATGGTGAGCGGGAATGATGGTGAGCGGGAATGATGCTGAGCGGGAATGATGCTGAGTTGCTCTATGGGATTTCATTACCAAGTGCATATTACTTACTTATACATTGTTGAGTAGGGATGCTGAATGCTCTTTTAATGGTTGGGATTTCACTGCTTAAAATTCGACTCTTTGGATTTCCACCAAGTGGGATTCTACTGAGGAGATTCCCCTGAGAAATTTGACTAAGGGAAGGGATTCCATTCAAGGGGATTCCACTGGGGATTCCACTGGAGATTTCACAGACCTGGGATTTTACTTTGCCGGTGCATCGTAGCTCGATCGCTTTATTTTAAATGGTTTGTGCAGTAAGAGAATTTTTTGCTCTTATTCCTGTGCGATTGTGGCGCTTCTGATAAAAACTTACTTTTTAAAACAAAAAGCCTAAAAAACTTGTTTAATTCGAAGCTTTTTAGGTTCTCTGGGGGAATCAGCTTTTTCAGGCACTAGCTGTCAAGCCTATGTTGAAATTTTCAGTAGCAACCACTCCTAAGAAATGGTGAAGTTGTTTAAATTATTGTTTCAGACAAACTGGTTCACTCTATTTGTCTTGCTGTAAAAACTCTGATTAAAAGTTTATACTGGTCGACGGAAGCGCACTTTTAGCTCTTTATTTGCCACTGGTTGAGAAACTTCGGATTATGACATTAGGAACGAAGCTTTTTCTTAAGCAGTAGACTCAGTTAAAGAAAGAGTAGCTGATGTGAAATTTCGGAAAAGTATTTTAAACAGTTAGAATCGTTTCGGCCAATCATTTGGCACAACTGTTATAAATGGAAGCTACATATCAAAGTTTGTAACAACAATCTTAAGTCAAATCTCCATCACACCGTCAAAATTTCATTGCATCGATATTTACCCTGACGAAAGCCCTACACACATTGTTTTGAAAGGTCAGTTATTGCATTTTCGACCTTGTAAAGAAGCCCCATAAATGCTTAATATGTCAATGCAACAAAAAGTAAAATTTTCCTGTTTTTCGTACAGTTTCTCTCAGCAGGACACAAGGAATATTACACGTGCCTGCAAAATTCACATTCTACAGTAGTACGTGCAAACAACACAAGAAATTAGTTCGATAACAACAGCATTCTAATCAAATAAATCAGCATATCGCTTATGTTAAAAATTTCTAATTTCAGCACCCCGACGGTGCCCGAAGTCGAGGACGACTACCAGCAACTGTACAAAGGGAGCAAAGCACAAAGTCACAACCAAAGTTTTCTACATTGGCAAGATCATCTGCCACAAAAGAAGTCCGAAAGTTTGTCACCAGCATTGCATCAAGCGAGTGACCAAGTCTGCTGTTCCTTGCGTTCACATCGTGTGCGACGAGGCCAAGAAGGTCAGTGTTACCAAGTGCGGCGGTAAGAGGCGCTACCGATCCGTCATCACTACCTGGAATACACGAGTCGGAAAGAAGTGCAGGAAGCACAGGACCGTCAAGCACTATCCATGCCCAGTGGTTTGCCCAAAGGGGTCGAAGACCATCAAGCGAACTTCGTGCGGCAAGGGCAGGAAGTACCGGACTCTCACGATCGCGACTTCCACCGTTAAGAAGAGGTGCAGCGGCCGTATCTGCACACTGCACTGCATCCGCAAGCTGATCCACTCTCGTGTGCTGTGTCCAAAGCCGCCACATCGCTGCAGGAGGCCACGCAAAGTGCGCGTTCGATGCTCAGCCGGACACATGTACTCCTACATCATCACCTATTACTACCAGCGAAAGCATTTGTGTCTAGGTAAAAAATTTTTTTAATGTTTTAATATGATTAAAGCTTTACTAGACAATTTACTATTTTTACGACAAAAAACCTAAAAAACACAATTACTTCGTTCAAGGCAAATCATCAAAAGGTAAAGCGCATTGCAAAACAATCTGCGTGAAGAAGCGCAAGATTTCTGCAAAGAAGATTTGCAGGAAGGACTGCTCGAGCAGGACTCTCATCCGTCACTGCAAGAAGCACAGGGCCTATCGCGTGTTTACTCGAGTCACCTACCGGTGGAACGGAAAGAAATGCGTTCCCAAGAGCCGGAAGGTCATCAAGAAGATCCGGTGCCGTAAGTAAATGCACTCGTGAAAAACGAGTATATTAATACCTTTTGCACCTTTGTGCCCCAGGCGTGACTTGCAACGCCATTGGCGCATGTTAAGAGAAGCCGAATCCAAATATTAGATTATTCGTAACTATGCTAAGTGATTATTCGCTTTCGCCTTGATTGCAGCTCCGAGAACTTGTCCGAAAGCCAAGATCATCCGCAAAGAGTGCAAGCCTGGCAGGGCGAAGAGCGTCACGACGCACATCTTCTACACGTCGCGTGTGAAGTGCACGATGTCTCTGCCGCCTCGTTGCACGCAGCACTGCATCAAGAAGGTGAAGCGCTCGGCCGTTCCGTGCAAGAAAATCAAGTGCAAGGGCGACAAAGACCACGTGACCAAGTGCGGCGGCAGTCGTCGCTATCGCGTTGTCGTCACAATCAAGTACATCCAAGTAAAAGGCGTCTGCAAGAGGCGCAAGACCACCAAGCGCTATCCGTGTCCGGTCAAGTGCCCAAAGACTCAGACCATCATAAGGCCTTGCAAAAAGGGTCGCAAGTTCTCTGTGAAGTCCATCATCAGCTACACCGTTCGTCGCGCGTGCGTTCACAAGGGCAAGTGCACAGTGAAGTGCGTCAGACGAGTTCTGCGATCGCGAAAGCGGTGCAAAACGCGTCCGCCAGATCGTCGCTGCAAGCAGCCTCCGCCCTTCTGGACCAAGTGTCGCAAACACTCTGCATACAAGTACCAGATCAAGGCGCTCTACAGGAATGTTCGCGGAACTTGTGTCATCTACAAGCGAGAGACAATTGCCCGACTTCTTTGCCGTAAGTAGCTCGTTCCTTGACAAGTAGCAAGGGTAGCTAATCTACTCGTCAAAATAGAAGTTTCAAAACCAGGGTTTATATCTGCTTATTGAATTAATATTTTAGCACCTCGCAAGTGCCCGAAGACGAGAGTAACCAAAACGAAGTGCACAAAGGGAGTCAGGCACAAGGTCACCACTACGATTTTCTACTCTGGTAAGATTGTGTGCAGCAAGAAGAAGCCGATCGTATGCCGACAGGTGTGCACAAAGCGAGTGACCAAGTCTGGTGTCCCGTGCTTTCACATCGTGTGCGACGAGGCCAAGAAGGTCAGCTTACCAAGTGCGGCGGTAAGAGGCGCTACCGATCCGTCATCACTACCTGGAATACACGAGTCGGAAAGAAGTGCAGGAAGCACAGGACCGTCAAGCACTATCCGTGCCCAGTGGTTTGCCCGAAGAGGTCCAAGACCATCAAGCGAACTTCGTGCGGCAAGGGCAGGAAGTACCGGACTCTCACGATCGCGACTTCCACCGTTAAGAAGAGGTGCAGCGGCCGTATCTGCACACTGCACTGCATCCGCAAGCTGATCCACTCTCGCATGTTGTGTCCGAAGCCGCCACATCGCTGCAGGAAGCCGCGCAAGGTGCACGTCCGATGCTCGAAGAAGAACTCACACTCGTACATCATCACCTATTACTACGTGAAGAAGCGAGTGTGTCACCGTAAGTCCCAATGCCTAAAACGTTTAGCAACCAATTATTTTAGTTCGCAATGGTTTACAAGCATACCTTACTTTAAACGAATGCACAACTGTTTCTCAGGTGCTTTGAAGTCTGGAAAAGCGCGCCGCTGCAAGATTGTGTGCGTGAAGAAGCACAAGCGGTCAGCCAGGAAGCCGTGCAAGAAGCGCAAGTGCCGATACCAGCTATCCTACCACACCACCAAGTGTGTGCACAACTTCCGAACCATCACAACGAAGTACCGCACTCGGGTCCACGGACGCTGTGTCTGGCGACGAAAATCCGTGCGTCGCGTCCGCTGCTCTGGCTGCTCGTCCCACCAGATTCACTACCACAAGACGACGGTCGGCAGCAAGTGCAAGGCTGGACGCACGCAGACCTTCCTGAACTTCTACGAGTCGCGCAAGTACAAAACCGGCTGGGTGTGTCACAAGAAGAAAGTCCAGGTGTCCATCATTAAGTGCAAGTGCAACAGGAAGCCTCTGCTGCTCCTGGACAAGAAGTGCCGCAAGGGCTACAGGAAGCTTACCAAGGTGGTGTTTATCGATCGCGGCGGCAAGTGCATTAGGAAGCAGACTGTCACTAAGAAAAAGTGCAAGATCATCAAAATCCATTGCGATCCGGCAATGATTGTGAAGAAGTGCACTAAGCACGCGGCTTACCGACTGTTCCTGCAAATCAGCTACAGGCTGGTCGACGGAAAGTGCCGCAAACACCGCACAAGGATCGTCAAGAAGCAGCCTTGTCGTAAGTATTGATAATCATGCTTTTTAAGTACGCTCTTAAGTAAGTGTTCTAGTTTCCCTAAATGATATCTCATTCTTTGATCAAAATGTAAACACAATGCAGCACCAAGACGCTGTCCGAAGGCCAAGACAATCCGCACAAAGTGCAAGCCGGGAGTCGTCAAGCGAGTCACGACGCACATCTTCTACACGTCGCATGTCAGGTGTACAAAGTCGAAGCGGCCTCGTTGCACGCAGCACTGCATCAAGAAGGTGAAGCGCTCGGCTGTTCCGTGCAAGAAAATCAAGTGCAAGAAGGACAAGGACCACGTGACAAAGTGCGGCGGCAGTCGTCGCTATCGTGTTGTCGTCACCATCAAGTACACCGAAGTAAAAGGCATCTGCAAGAAGCACAAGACCACCAAGCGCTATCCGTGTCCGATCAAGTGCCCGAAGACTCAGGTCATCCGTAAACCCTGCTCCAAGGGCAAGTCGCACAGCTTGTTCGAGGTCAAGTCCATCATCAGCTACACTGTTCGTCGCTCGTGCGTTCACAAGGGCAAGTGCACCGCAAAGTGCGTCAGACACATGGTTAGCAAGAAAAAGCCTTGCCCACCAGTCCCTACTCCGTGTAAAGTTAAGGCCGTGCTCAAGCGCTGCAAGAAGCACTCCGCCTACAAGTACTTGATCGAGGTTTACTACAAGCGAATTCGCGGACGCTGTGTACCGCTGAAGCGTATCACGAAGAAGAGACTCCCATGCCGTAAGTTTAGTCTCTTGTTTTTGCAAACTATTTGTTATTTCAAACTGTAAGAAATGCAATTGTTCATTCAATTGCTGTTTGATTTATTTAAGCACTTTCACTAAATCTGTAACTTCTAAGTATTGTACCTGAGACATGTTTTCAGGGTGATGGGTTTCTTGTTCTTTCAGCCCTTGTATTTTGTTTTCGATTCTTGAATCCAGAAGATTCAAAGTAATGAGATGAAACAATAGTTTTCGATTGAGCACTATAAAAAACTCTATTGACGAACGCAAAACTTTGTTTAACATAAGACCCATCTGTATGTGACGAAAAATAATAGAATAGTTAATTAAGTTTCAGAAAATTTCTTTTCAAGGAAATCCAACTTATTGCAGAAGTTTTCGAGAGTATCTGAAAATTAATAACTGAAAATTTCGGTTTCGAGCTTAGGTTAAAACAAGGCAAGGAATGCACGACAGAGTGGACTTTGATAGTATAGTAAATATGATTAATAAATGAAATTATGTTTATGCCTTAGCTTCTGATCTTTTAAGCCTAGCTACCTTGAAATGCAGGGTAACGTCTGTAGACAACAAGGGCAAAATCGTTTAATAATTAGGCTTGATATTAGAAACGTACTACAAACCAAAATGCTTCTATCTGACGTCTCAATGGCGCCAATACAGCTTTCAATAAAGTGTACGAACGTTCTTTACTCGTGGCCAGCGAGAGGTGTGTTTTGTTGCTGCTGTCGTTATTGTTGTACAAACGATCTTTACTGATTACTTTTCTACCAGCATGAAGAGCTAAGAAAATTAGTAACAACCACTTTAGTACTTTCGCAGCCAGCACTAACTTTTCGAAAACAAAAAATGATATGACCTTACTCATAACTTATAATTTCAGCACCCCGACGGTGCCCGAAGTCGAGGACGACTACCAGCAACTGCACGAAGGGAGCCAAGCACAAGGTCACCACTACGATTTTCTACTCTGGTAAGATTGTGTGCAGCAAGAAGAAGCCGATCGTATGCCGACAGGTGTGCACAAAGCGAGTGACCAAGTCTGGTGTCCCGTGCTTTCACATCGTGTGCGACGAGGCCAAGAAGGTCAAGCTTACCAAGTGCGGAGGTAAGAGGCGCTACCGATCCGTCATCACTACCTGGAATACACGAGTCGGAAAGAAATGCAGGAAGCACAGGACCGTCAAGCACTATCCATGCCCAGTGGTTTGCCCGAAGGGGTCGAAGACCATCAAGCGAACTTCGTGCGGCAAGGGCAGGAAGTACCGGACTCTCACGATCGCGACTTCCACCGTTAAGAAGAGGTGCAGCGGCCGTATCTGCACACTGCACTGCATCCGCAAGCTGATCCACTCTCGCGTGTTGTGTCCGAAGCCGCCACATCGCTGCAGGAAGCCACGAAAGGTGCACACGCGATGCTCGGCTGGGCACAAGTACTCCTACACCACTACGTATTACTACAAGAAGAAGAAGGTTTGCACCGGTCTGGTTGTTCCGCCAAGTCGCACCTGCAGCAAGGTTGCCGACCTCGTGTTCGTTCTGGACTCTTCGACCAGCATTCACGACGCCGATTTTGCCAAAGAATCTCGCTTTGTTCAGCACATCGTTCGCAGGATGGGCGTATCTCCGACTGGCGTTCGCGTTGCTGTTGTCACTTATTCGACCAGACCGAAACTCGTGTTCAACTTGGACAAGTACAAAACCAAGTCGCAGGTTCTGGCCGCCATGTCGAAGCTTCCACGAGACGAGGGAATCACAATGACTTATGCGGCTATCGACCTTGTCAACAGTGACATCTACCCGAAGAGACGAGCTGGAGTCCCGTTCATTGTCGTGGTCATCACTGACGGAAGAGCACGATGGGTGACCCCGTCGCCTCGGCTAAAGTCTTGAAGAAGAAGGGCGCCCGCTTTGTCTCTGTCGGAATCTACAACCCCGACCCAAGCGTGACCGACAAGATTAATCCGTAAGAATACATTTCTTAAACTGTATTACAGAACATAGGTTACCTGATTCAAATAAGACATTATAAGCGAAGCATGCTTGCTTTCGAAATCTACTGCTGCAGGGCTGAACTAAAGGGCATCTCAAGCAAAGGAAGATTCTGGCGAGCCGGAAACTTTAACAAGCTTGATTCCATCGTCAGCAGCGTCGTTCGGGAAGTGTGCACAGGTAGGAGAACGGACACATGCTAGATGCTGGTCTGATGCTTAATAACTTGTAATTTACAATTTACAACTTCAGACATGGGAAAATCAAAATCAAAGTCAGGAGGAAAACGGGTGTGCAAGATAATCTGCGTGAAGAAGCGCAAGATTTCTGCAAAGAAGATTTGCAGGAAGGACTGCTCGAGCAGGACTCTCATCCGTCACTGCAAGAAGCACAGGGCCTATCGCGTGTTTACTCGAGTCACCTACCGGTGGAACGGAAAGAAATGCGTTCCCAAGAGCCGGAAGGTCATCAAGAAGATCCGGTGCCGTAAGTAAATGCACTCGTGAAAAACGAGTATATTAATACCTTTTGCACCTTTGTGCCCCCAGGCGTGACTTGCAACGCCATTGGCGCATGTTAAGAGAAGCCGAATCCGTAACTATGTAGATTATTCGTAACTATGCTAAGTGATTATTCGCTTTCGCCTTGATTGCAGCTCCGAGAACTTGTCCGAAAGCCAAGATCATCCGCAAAGAGTGCAAGCCTGGCAGGGCGAAGAGCGTCACGACGCACATCTTCTACACGTCGCGTGTGAAGTGCACGATGTCTCTGCCGCCTCGTTGCACGCAGCACTGCATCAAGAAGGTGAAGCGCTCGGCCGTTCCGTGCAAGAAAATCAAGTGCAAGGGCGACAAAGACCACGTGACCAAGTGCGGCGGCAGTCGTCGCTATCGCGTTGTCGTCACAATCAAGTACATCCAAGTAAAAGGCGTCTGCAAGAGGCGCAAGACCACCAAGCGCTATCCGTGTCCGGTCAAGTGCCCAAAGACTCAGACCATCATAAGGCCTTGCAAAAAGGGTCGCAAGTTCTCTGTGAAGTCCATCATCAGCTACACCGTTCGTCGCGCGTGCGTTCACAAGGGCAAGTGCACAGTGAAGTGCGTCAGACGAGTTCTGCGATCGCGAAAGCGGTGCAAAACGCGTCCGCCAGATCGTCGCTGCAAGCAGCCTCCGCCCTTCTGGACCAAGTGTCGCAAACACTCTGCATACAAGTACCAGATCAAGGCGCTCTACAGGAATGTTCGCGGAACTTGTGTCATCTACAAGCGAGAGACAATTGCCCGACTTCTTTGCCGTAAGTAGCTCGTTCCTTGACAAGTAGCAAGGGTAGCTAATCTACTCGTCAAAATAGAAGTTTCAAAACCAGGGTTTATATCTGCTTATTGAATTAATATTTTAGCACCTCGCAAGTGCCCGAAGACGAGAGTAACCAAAACGAAGTGCACAAAGGGAGTCAGGCACAAGGTCACCACTACGATTTTCTACTCTGGTAAGATTGTGTGCAGCAAGAAGAAGCCGATCGTATGCCGACAGGTGTGCACAAAGCGAGTGACCAAGTCTGGTGTCCCGTGCTTTCACATCGTGTGCGACGAGGCCAAGAAGGTCAAGCTTACCAAGTGCGGCGGTAAGAGGCGCTACCGATCCGTCATCACTACCTGGAATACACGAGTCGGAAAGAAGTGCAGGAAGCACAGGACCGTCAAGCACTATCCGTGCCCAGTGGTTTGCCCGAAGAGGTCCAAGACCATCAAGCGAACTTCGTGCGGCAAGGGCAGGAAGTACCGGACTCTCACGATCGCGACTTCCACCGTTAAGAAGAGGTGCAGCGGCCGTATCTGCACACTGCACTGCATCCGCAAGCTGATCCACTCTCGCGTGTTGTGTCCGAAGCCGCCACATCGCTGCAGGAAGCCGCGCAAGGTGCACGTCCGATGCTCGAAGAAGAACTCACACTCGTACATCATCACCTATTACTACGTGAAGAAGCGAGTGTGTCACCGTAAGTCCCAATGCCTAAAACGTTTAGCAACCAATTATTTTAGTTCGCAATGGTTTACAAGCATACCTTACTTTAAACGAATGCACAACTGTTTCTCAGGTGCTTTGAAGTCTGGAAAAGCGCGCCGCTGCAAGATTGTGTGCGTGAAGAAGCACAAGCGGTCAGCCAGGAAGCCGTGCAAGAAGCGCAAGTGCCGATACCAGCTATCCTACCACACCACCAAGTGTGTGCACAACTTCCGAACCATCACAACGAAGTACCGCACTCGGGTCCACGGACGCTGTGTCTGGCGACGAAAATCCGTGCGTCGCGTCCGCTGCTCTGGCTGCTCGTCCCACCAGATTCACTACCACAAGACGACGGTCGGCAGCAAGTGCAAGGCTGGACGCACGCAGACCTTCCTGAACTTCTACGAGTCGCGCAAGTACAAAACCGGCTGGGTGTGTCACAAGAAGAAAGTCCAGGTGTCCATCATTAAGTGCAAGTGCAACAGGAAGCCTCTGCTGCTCCTGGACAAGAAGTGCCGCAAGGGCTACAGGAAGCTTACCAAGGTGGTGTTTATCGATCGCGGCGGCAAGTGCATTAGGAAGCAGACTGTCACTAAGAAAAAGTGCAAGATCATCAAAATCCATTGCGATCCGGCAATGATTGTGAAGAAGTGCACTAAGCACGCGGCTTACCGACTGTTCCTGCAAATCAGCTACAGGCTGGTCGACGGAAAGTGCCGCAAACACCGCACAAGGATCGTCAAGAAGCAGCCTTGTCGTAAGTATTGATAATCATGCTTTTTAAGTACGCTCTTAAGTAAGTGTTCTAGTTTCCCTAAATGATATCTCATTCTTTGATCAAAATGTAAACACAATGCAGCACCAAGACGCTGTCCGAAGGCCAAGACAATCCGCACAAAGTGCAAGCCGGGAGTCGTCAAGCGAGTCACGACGCACATCTTCTACACGTCGCATGTCAGGTGTACAAAGTCGAAGCGGCCTCGTTGCACGCAGCACTGCATCAAGAAGGTGAAGCGCTCGGCTGTTCCGTGCAAGAAAATCAAGTGCAAGAAGGACAAGGACCACGTGACAAAGTGCGGCGGCAGTCGTCGCTATCGTGTTGTCGTCACCATCAAGTACACCGAAGTAAAAGGCATCTGCAAGAAGCACAAGACCACCAAGCGCTATCCGTGTCCGATCAAGTGCCCGAAGACTCAGGTCATCCGTAAACCCTGCTCCAAGGGCAAGTCGCACAGCTTGTTCGAGGTCAAGTCCATCATCAGCTACACTGTTCGTCGCTCGTGCGTTCACAAGGGCAAGTGCACCGCAAAGTGCGTCAGACACATGGTTAGCAAGAAAAAGCCTTGCCCACCAGTCCCTACTCCGTGTAAAGTTAAGGCCGTGCTCAAGCGCTGCAAGAAGCACTCCGCCTACAAGTACTTGATCGAGGTTTACTACAAGCGAATTCGCGGACGCTGTGTACCGCTGAAGCGTATCACGAAGAAGAGACTCCCATGCCGTAAGTTTAGTCTCTTGTTTTTGCAAACTATTTGTTATTTCAAACTGTAAGAAATGCAATTGTTCATTCAATTGCTGTTTGATTTATTTAAGCACTTTCACTAAATCTGTAACTTCTAAGTATTGTACCTGAGACATGTTTTCAGGGTGATGGGTTTCTTGTTCTTTCAGCCCTTGTATTTTGTTTTCGATTCTTGAATCCAGAAGATTCAAAGTAATGAGATGAAACAATAGTTTTCGATTGAGCACTATAAAAAACTCTATTGACGAACGCAAAACTTTGTTTAACATAAGACCCATCTGTATGTGACGAAAAATAATAGAATAGTTAATTAAGTTTCAGAAAATTTCTTTTCAAGGAAATCCAACTTATTGCAGAAGTTTTCGAGAGTATCTGAAAATTAATAACTGAAAATTTCGGTTTCGAGCTTAGGTTAAAACAAGGCAAGGAATGCACGACAGAGTGGACTTTGATAGTATAGTAAATATGATTAATAAATGAAATTATGTTTATGCCTTAGCTTCTGATCTTTTAAGCCTAGCTACCTTGAAATGCAGGGTAACGTCTGTAGACAACAAGGGCAAAATCGTTTAATAATTAGGCTTGATATTAGAAACGTACTACAAACCAAAATGCTTCTATCTGACGTCTCAATGGCGCCAATACAGCTTTCAATAAAGTGTACGAACGTTCTTTACTCGTGGCCAGCGAGAGGTGTGTTTTGTTGCTGCTGTCGTTATTGTTGTACAAACGATCTTTACTGATTACTTTTCTACCAGCATGAAGAGCTAAGAAAATTAGTAACAACCACTTTAGTACTTTCGCAGCCAGCACTAACTTTTCGAAAACAAAAAATGATATGACCTTACTCATAACTTATAATTTCAGCACCCCGACGGTGCCCGAAGTCGAGGACGACTACCAGCAACTGCACGAAGGGAGCCAAGCACAAGGTCACCACTACGATTTTCTACTCTGGTAAGATTGTGTGCAGCAAGAAGAAGCCGATCGTATGCCGACAGGTGTGCACAAAGCGAGTGACCAAGTCTGGTGTCCCGTGCTTTCACATCGTGTGCGACGAGGCCAAGAAGGTCAAGCTTACCAAGTGCGGAGGTAAGAGGCGCTACCGATCCGTCATCACTACCTGGAATACACGAGTCGGAAAGAAATGCAGGAAGCACAGGACCGTCAAGCACTATCCATGCCCAGTGGTTTGCCCGAAGGGGTCGAAGACCATCAAGCGAACTTCGTGCGGCAAGGGCAGGAAGTACCGGACTCTCACGATCGCGACTTCCACCGTTAAGAAGAGGTGCAGCGGCCGTATCTGCACACTGCACTGCATCCGCAAGCTGATCCACTCTCGCGTGTTGTGTCCGAAGCCGCCACATCGCTGCAGGAAGCCACGAAAGGTGCACACGCGATGCTCGGCTGGGCACAAGTACTCCTACACCACTACGTATTACTACAAGAAGAAGAAGGTTTGCACCGGTCTGGTTGTTCCGCCAAGTCGCACCTGCAGCAAGGTTGCCGACCTCGTGTTCGTTCTGGACTCTTCGACCAGCATTCACGACGCCGATTTTGCCAAAGAATCTCGCTTTGTTCAGCACATCGTTCGCAGGATGGGCGTATCTCCGACTGGCGTTCGCGTTGCTGTTGTCACTTATTCGACCAGACCGAAACTCGTGTTCAACTTGGACAAGTACAAAACCAAGTCGCAGGTTCTGGCCGCCATGTCGAAGCTTCCACGAGACGAGGGAATCACAATGACTTATGCGGCTATCGACCTTGTCAACAGTGACATCTACCCGAAGAGACGAGCTGGAGTCCCGTTCATTGTCGTGGTCATCACTGACGGAAGAGCACGATGGGTGACCCCGTCGCCTCGGCTAAAGTCTTGAAGAAGAAGGGCGCCCGCTTTGTCTCTGTCGGAATCTACAACCCCGACCCAAGCGTGACCGACAAGATTAATCCGTAAGAATACATTTCTTAAACTGTATTACAGAACATAGGTTACCTGATTCAAATAAGACATTATAAGCGAAGCATGCTTGCTTTCGAAATCTACTGCTGCAGGGCTGAACTAAAGGGCATCTCAAGCAAAGGAAGATTCTGGCGAGCCGGAAACTTTAACAAGCTTGATTCCATCGTCAGCAGCGTCGTTCGGGAAGTGTGCACAGGTAGGAGAACGGACACATGCTAGATGCTGGTCTGATGCTTAATAACTTGTAATTTACAATTTACAACTTCAGACATGGGAAAATCAAAATCAAAGTCAGGAGGAAAACGGGTGTGCAAGATAATCTGCGTGAAGAAGCGCAAGATTTCTGCAAAGAAGATTTGCAGGAAGGACTGCTCGAGCAGGACTCTCATCCGTCACTGCAAGAAGCACAGGGCCTATCGCGTGTTTACTCGAGTCACCTACCGGTGGAACGGAAAGAAATGCGTTCCCAAGAGCCGGAAGGTCATCAAGAAGATCCGGTGCCGTAAGTAAATGCACTCGTGAAAAACGAGTATATTAATACCTTTTGCACCTTTGTGCCCCAGGCGTGACTTGCAACGCCATTGGCGCATGTTAAGAGAAGCCGAATCCGTAAACTATGTAGATTATTCGTAACTATGCTAAGTGATTATTCGCTTTCGCCTTGATTGCAGCTCCGAGAACTTGTCCGAAAGCCAAGATCATCCGCAAAGAGTGCAAGCCTGGCAGGGCGAAGAGCGTCACGACGCACATCTTCTACACGTCGCGTGTGAAGTGCACGATGTCTCTGCCGCCTCGTTGCACGCAGCACTGCATCAAGAAGGTGAAGCGCTCGGCCGTTCCGTGCAAGAAAATCAAGTGCAAGGGCGACAAAGACCACGTGACCAAGTGCGGCGGCAGTCGTCGCTATCGCGTTGTCGTCACAATCAAGTACATCCAAGTAAAAGGCGTCTGCAAGAGGCGCAAGACCACCAAGCGCTATCCGTGTCCGGTCAAGTGCCCAAAGACTCAGACCATCATAAGGCCTTGCAAAAAGGGTCGCAAGTTCTCTGTGAAGTCCATCATCAGCTACACCGTTCGTCGCGCGTGCGTTCACAAGGGCAAGTGCACAGTGAAGTGCGTCAGACGAGTTCTGCGATCGCGAAAGCGGTGCAAAACGCGTCCGCCAGATCGTCGCTGCAAGCAGCCTCCGCCCTTCTGGACCAAGTGTCGCAAACACTCTGCATACAAGTACCAGATCAAGGCGCTCTACAGGAATGTTCGCGGAACTTGTGTCATCTACAAGCGAGAGACAATTGCCCGACTTCTTTGCCGTAAGTAGCTCGTTCCTTGACAAGTAGCAAGGGTAGCTAATCTACTCGTCAAAATAGAAGTTTCAAAACCAGGGTTTATATCTGCTTATTGAATTAATATTTTAGCACCTCGCAAGTGCCCGAAGACGAGAGTAACCAAAACGAAGTGCACAAAGGGAGTCAGGCACAAGGTCACCACTACGATTTTCTACTCTGGTAAGATTGTGTGCAGCAAGAAGAAGCCGATCGTATGCCGACAGGTGTGCACAAAGCGAGTGACCAAGTCTGGTGTCCCGTGCTTTCACATCGTGTGCGACGAGGCCAAGAAGGTCAAGCTTACCAAGTGCGGCGGTAAGAGGCGCTACCGATCCGTCATCACTACCTGGAATACACGAGTCGGAAAGAAGTGCAGGAAGCACAGGACCGTCAAGCACTATCCGTGCCCAGTGGTTTGCCCGAAGAGGTCCAAGACCATCAAGCGAACTTCGTGCGGCAAGGGCAGGAAGTACCGGACTCTCACGATCGCGACTTCCACCGTTAAGAAGAGGTGCAGCGGCCGTATCTGCACACTGCACTGCATCCGCAAGCTGATCCACTCTCGCGTGTTGTGTCCGAAGCCGCCACATCGCTGCAGGAAGCCGCGCAAGGTGCACGTCCGATGCTCGAAGAAGAACTCACACTCGTACATCATCACCTATTACTACGTGAAGAAGCGAGTGTGTCACCGTAAGTCCCAATGCCTAAAACGTTTTGCAACCAATTATTTTAGTTCGCAATGGTTTACAAGCATACCTTACTTTAAACGAATGCACAACTGTTTCTCAGGTGCTTTGAAGTCTGGAAAAGCGCGCCGCTGCAAGATTGTGTGCGTGAAGAAGCACAAGCGGTCAGCCAGGAAGCCGTGCAAGAAGCGCAAGTGCCGATACCAGCTATCCTACCACACCACCAAGTGTGTGCACAACTTCCGAACCATCACAACGAAGTACCGCACTCGGGTCCACGGACGCTGTGTCTGGCGACGAAAATCCGTGCGTCGCGTCCGCTGCTCTGGCTGCTCGTCCCACCAGATTCACTACCACAAGACGACGGTCGGCAGCAAGTGCAAGGCTGGACGCACGCAGACCTTCCTGAACTTCTACGAGTCGCGCAAGTACAAAACCGGCTGGGTGTGTCACAAGAAGAAAGTCCAGGTGTCCATCATTAAGTGCAAGTGCAACAGGAAGCCTCTGCTGCTCCTGGACAAGAAGTGCCGCAAGGGCTACAGGAAGCTTACCAAGGTGGTGTTTATCGATCGCGGCGGCAAGTGCATTAGGAAGCAGACTGTCACCAAGAAAAAGTGTCCTCCTGTTAAATGCTTTAACAAGAAAGTCCTTCGCAAGTGTAGGAAGCACTCTGCGTATCAATACGTTGTTAGGGTTTATTACCGGGCAGTTCGTGGTCGCTGTGTGTCCTATAAGTCCAAGATAACCAAGAAGCTTCCTTGTCGTAAGTACATTTTATAAACGTTTACTTTTTGTTAGTTGTTTACTTGTTTGTTAAAAGCCATACATAATTTGGCCTTTTTTTCAGCCCCGGTTCCTTGTCCAAAGTCGAAGAAGATTGTGAGGGGGTGCAGGAAAGGTGTGATAAATCGGGTAACGACGACTGTTTTCTACGTGGCTAAGATATCTTGCAGCAAGGGTCGTCGCCCTGTATGCCGGCAAAAGTGCATCCGACGTGTAACACGTGCTGCGGTTCCATGTGGTGTCCCGCGTCGCTGTATGAAAAAGAAGATTAAACATGTTAGTAAGTGCGGCGGAAAAAGGCGCTACCGGTCTATTACAACAATATGGTTTTCTGGCAGATACCCGAAATGTAGAAAGCACAAGATTGTTAAACACGTTCCGTGTCCTGTTGACTGCAAGAAGCCAAAGGTCGTCAAGATCTCATGCGTTGGTTCTAGAGAATTCCGTGAAAAGCGCACGACCACATATTCTGTGAAGAAATCATGCCGCAAGTCAATCTGCGTTCTCCGCTGCGTTAGGCATGTAGTTGTTTCCCGCGTGCCTTGCGTCGCTCCAGTCGTTTGCCGTCCTCGCAGAAGAGTTTTGCCGTGCTCGAAGCGTTCGGCCTATAGGAAAATAATTGAGATATTGTCAAAGTTCAAGAAAGGCGAATGCCGAGTTTACCGCAAGCGTATTGTGAAGAAAATCCCTTGTCGTAAGTTTAGCTAGAAATTCTATTTTAACTTGTTTCGATTTTGCGATTTTTCTACCAAAATATATTATTTTTATGAAATTTTGTTTCAGCCTGCAAACGCGGTCGAACTGTCATCCAGAAGACTTGTCGCAAAGGTTTCCGCAAAGTCATCAAGACCGTTTACATTCGCGTCCGTGGAGTTTGCCGTGCTAAGAGCGTCGTGCTCCGTCGCATCCGGTGCCCGGAGCCGCCTCGATGCAGTCGTAGCTATTACGTTGTCTCCACTTGCTTCCATGGAGTGCGTCGACTGTTGTTTGTATCGAGCAGGCGGGTCAAGTCAGCAACCGGGCGGTTCACGTGCATCACCAGGTCAACAGCTGTTGCGTATTTCGACTGCCTTCCAGGTTAGCTATGACTATCTAGATGCCAGTGAAACATGTTTTTGTGCTACTTGTTTATAAATATTTGACTAATTTTAAGCTAAAAATTCATTATTTTCAGATTGCCGTCACGGCGTACAGAAGAAGCTGGTCCTTGGATGCAAATGCGTTCGCAGTCACAGGAACCTGTACCAGATCACATTCACTGCCAGACGATCAAAGTGCTTACATAGCGTGAAGCTTATGGGTCAGGTCAGCTGCAACGACTGTTTGAGCTACTTGAAACGCTGGAAGCACTGGATGCTTCGACTCAAGGTAAAAAAACCAAAGAAGGTCGTCAAGGTCGTTAAGCCAAAGAAGGTGATCAAACACAAAAAGGTAATCAAGCACAAGAAGAAGAAGAATAGGCGCGCTCTTCTTGGCTTCAGCTATGCCGGTTAACTATCCAATTGGAAAACAAAATATTGAGATTAATTGAACTACGGGATTGTTACAACTAGCAACTCTTTTATGTGTGATGCGCAACAACCCAAATATTACATATAGTTGTACTTTTACCAACCATAGACAAAATATTTTTGAAAAGTCTGAAGTTTGAATTTTTCATAAACATTAACGCAAAAGTCAAGCTTTTGCTGCTTTTTAAAGAGGAAACAAAATTACTGAAACAAAAGCTTCAGGCTTTTCGAAGGCAAATTTCAAACTACAAATAAAATACTTTTTATTCAATATGAGGATATTACTTTCTTTAACCTAATTGTTTGCTGTGATCTAAACACTTTTTGAAAACGATTGTCTATTGTTTGCTTTAGTATTTTTAGCATAATTTTTGCCGTACGATTCAAGCGTTCCACTAATTTAAAAACTCACTGATAAGAAAATTTCAATAAGATTATTTATCCCATGTGCCAAGTAATAATATTTAGCCAATTATTGTTTTACTGATATGCGCAAAAAATGACGAATATGCAGAAATATAAAAGCTGCAAGTACGTTAAATACTTTTACTAGTTACTTTGTGTACTGAATTTAAATTGAAAAGAACACAATTAACATTTGACTTTGTAACTTTACTATGCTCTATTTGAAATTTTTATATCCTTTTTCGGAGGTCTTTGGAACGAAATTTACAATAATATTAGTATACTACCAACTGCTTCATTAGAACTGCTTCGGTGAAGTCGGATTGCTGTACGGGACAATGAGCCTTTATAGGCACTTGTATAACATTTTGTTTATTTAAAAATTTAAGCCTCGAATTCAAAAACCTAGCTATATATGAGATCTGATAGCAAACAAGACTGTGATAGTATGAAAACAAAATACGGCAGCTTCTCAAGGGTGCGCCTTGGGGCTAGGGCTGGGACCGAAGACCGAGCACTGGGCGCCGGAATCAGCCGAATGATTCTATATGCTTGTCAGCTGGAGACGTTAAATTTGAATGGTTGTCCTGAAATTTACTGCTTCGTGTTACTCGTAAATTCTTTTTACTACGGTATCCATGTAAGCAAAGTTGATTATATACCGACAAACTTCACTTCTCACGCATACCTGTGTTTTTACCAAAGTATGAAGTTAAACAACACAATGATGTGATTGTGAAAAATAAATAGTAAGACTAAAAATATGTTGATATTTGCGGAAACTGCCGTTAATAAGCGAATGGTGAGTAAAATAGCGTATCTATCAAAAAATTCATTCCAAAAAACAAATGATCGCGCTCGAAAAACGTGCAAAATTGCATCATGTCGCTTTTTGCTACTATAAATAAAGTATTCACAGGAGGGCTGAAGACACCTAGACTTCTGCGAAATCGTCTGTTCTCCCCATTTCGCTGACTCCTGAACACATACAAGAGCACCAATACTATACGCAAGCTCTAAAACTTATGCACTGCACGCTCACACAGGGACCCTGACTTTCTAATCATCGGGCATTCTCTGTGTTTCGGGGCTCAGGCCTCAGCTGGGGTATGAATCCGCCCGACAGGCCACCGGTCAATTTTCGTGCACATTTCGTGAATCGAACCGGGGCCCTGGCGTTCAGACGCGTTTACTGCAAAACTGATCTGCCCTCTCGTCGCTGCAAAGTCACTAGCGAGATAGAAATCTTTCATTTTTAGCTCTAAAAGTAATTGGCAATATGTCATTTTCGGTATTTTGTCCGATATAAATCTACAAGCTGACAAATATAACTCTCGACAAAGTGTATTGAAGTGGGACAAAAAGCAAAATAGAGTCGTGTTTACTAAACCTATTTTAGCTTTTTCATACTTAGAAATGGTTTTAAACAGAGACAAAACTCGGTTGAAGAAACTCGACTTGAAAAAGTACACTCAGAAGACAGCAAAACAGGAGTTTTTTCTGGAACTAAGCTTTCAGAAGTCTTTGGTAGCATTCTGAAAAACGTTTTTGACAAAAAATTAAAACAAAAACAAACCTCGGACATACCACACACACACACACACACACACACACACACACACACACAAACGTGCACGAGGCACTTATTGGCCAAGTGTGCAAAAGCTTGCACATATTGGGACTGCTCCGACACACGAAAAATCACACACACACACGTCCCCACACAGGCAATTTTCAACCCACCAAATCGATTTTTATTGACAACATGCTTTTGGCTTACTGAAAACAGTTGGAAAGCATTTTTCGAGGTGCATTGAACTCACAACAGATTGTACATGTATACTTGTCTAAAACAGAATTAAAAAACCCTGGTGTCTTGCTGAATTCCACTTAAGGCAATAATATCAGCGCGTCAAATTTCACAGGATAATTTCAGCGATCATAGATTATAGAAGACAGGATGGTAAATGGCAAGGGACTTTAAGGTTATCGAAAACAAACGACATTGACACATATCAAAAAAATTTTACGATCTGAATAAACAAAATTTGCTACATTTAGTGCCACTGGGAAAAAAACAATTCTGTAGCGAAACTCCACTGTTCATAAAAATGTACTTTATTGATTATGACACAATCACTAGAATTACTCAAAAGGTAGCTCGTACATGTCAGCTATTCGGACCCACAGAATGCTACGTAAAAGGATGCGGAAATGAACCACACTATAGCAGAAGCCAGCACACACTATAGTATAGGGCTGTCCCAACAATTCCAGCATAGCCAGTGTGGATAGGGCTGTCCCAACAATTCCACCATAGCCAGTGTGGATAGGGCTGTCCCAACAATTCCAGCATAGCCAGTGTGGATGGGGCTGTCCCAACAATTCCACCATAGCCAGTGCGGATGGGGCTGTCCCAACAATTCCACCATAGCCAGTGTGGATGGGGCTGTCCCAACAATTCCACCATAGCCAGTGTGGATAGGGCTGTCCCAACAATTCCACCATAGCCAGTGTGGATGGGGCTGTCCCAACAATTCCACCATAGCCAGTGTGGATAGGGCTGTCCCAACAATTCCAGCATAGCTTGAAAAAGAATATACACAAATACTATAAAAAGCAAATGCTAGAGCTCTACCGCGGTCATTGCACCGGTTTTATTAGAAACAGACTGCAAAAAATGCGTCCTCTAAATAATATTCCAGTGAAGCACACAACAGTTAATCGGCTTCTCAATTCAGAAAATTAAAAAATATCCAGCTCCGCCAGAAAACTCATGAATTAACTGACTGCTGCACAGATAGCGGCTGCTGCTGCTGCTGCTGCTGCGGCTTGTGAGCAGCAAGTGAACCAAATGACGGATGCAGCGGCGAGATCAGAATGCTCGCTGCTGATCGTTAAAGCGCATTCTTGTCTCTTAGGCATGTCGCTGGCGTGGCTGACTTCAGAATCTGCGAGGAAAAGAAATCAATTAAGATAGGCTTGCCTTAGTAATCATTAATAGGCTATAAAGGAACCCTTTAATAGAACGTGTTCAACTAATGCTGGGTCTGTTTTGAAAAGTCAGAACTCAGAAGTAGTCGCGATTAGAATCAGTATTGTCCCAATAAGTGCGACCCAACAAATGCTGTTCAAAAAATAGGCCTGGCTGCAATGTCCCAATAAATGCCCAACAAATTACTAGCCTTGAGCTAGGCTGGGCTGTGTTTACTATTCATTGCGTTTGTAGCTTGTGTCCCAACAATGCCACTGAGATTGTTGCATTGCTTTTGAATTGTGCTCTACCAAGTAACACAAGTACTCTGGTGTACAATACTTCTACAGCAGATAATACTCACCCAAAACAGATCGTCTCTTTCTCTTTAATCCTGTGCCGGACGGGTTTTCTTCAGATCCACCAGAAAATTCACAAATAGACTGACTGCCTGCACGGATAGCGGCTGCTGCTGCTGCTGCTGCTGCTGCTGCTGCTGCGGCTTGTGAGCAGCAAGTGAACCAAATGACGGATGCAGCGGTGAGATCAGAATGCTCGCTGCTGATCGTTAAAGCGCATTCTTGTCTCTTAGGCATGTCGCTGGCGTGGCTGACTTCAGAATCTGCGAGGAAAAGAAATCAATTAAGATAGGCTTGCCTTAGTAATCATTAATAGGCTATAAAGGAACCCTTTAATAGAACGTGTTCAACTAATGCTGGGTCTGTTTTGAAAAGTCAGAACTCAGAAGTAGTCGCGATTAGAATCAGTATTGTCCCAATAAGTGCGACCCAACAAATGCTGTTCAAAAAATAGGCCTGGCTGCAATGTCCCAATAAATGCCCAACAAATTACTAGCCTTGAGCTAGGCTGGGCTGTGTTTACTATTCATTGCGTTTGTAGCTTGTGTCCCAACAATGCCACTGAGATTGTTGCATTGCTTTTGAATTGTGCTCTACCAAGTAACACAAGTACTCTGGTGTACAATACTTCTACAGCAGATAATACTCACCCAAAACAGATCGTCTCTTTCTCTTTAATCCTGTGCCGGACGGGTTTTCTTCAGATCCACCAGAAAATTCACAAATAGACTGACTGCCTGCACGGATAGCGGCTGCTGCTGCTGCTGCTGCTGCTGCTGCTGCGGCTTGTGAGCAGCAAGTGAACCAAATGACGGATGCAGCGGTGAGATCAGAATGCTCGCTGCTGATCGTTAAAGCGCATTCTTGTCTCTTAGGCATGTCGCTGGCGTGGCTGACTTCAGAATCTGCGAGGAAAAGAAATCAATTAAGATAGGCTTGCCTTAGTAATCATTAATAGGCTATAAAGGAACCCTTTAATAGAACGTGTTCAACTAATGCTGGGTCTGTTTTGAAAAGTCAGAACTCAGAAGTAGTCGCGATTAGAATCAGTATTGTCCCAATAAGTGCGACCCAACAAATGCTGTTCAAAAAATAGGCCTGGCTGCAATGTCCCAATAAATGCCCAACAAATTACTAGCCTTGAGCTAGGCTGGGCTGTGTTTACTATTCATTGCGTTTGTAGCTTGTGTCCCAACAATGCCACTGAGATTGTTGCATTGCTTTTGAATTGTGCTCTACCAAGTAACACAAGTACTCTGGTGTACAATACTTCTACAGCAGATAATACTCACCCAAAACAGATCGTCTCTTTCTCTTTAATCCTGTGCCGGACGGGTTTTCTTCAGATCCACCAGAAAATTCACAAATAGACTGACTGCCTGCACGGATAGCGGCTGCTGCTGCTGCTGCTGCTGCTGCGGCTGCGGCTTGTGAGCAGCAAGTGAACCAAATGACGGATGCAGCGGTGAGATCAGAATGCTCGCTGCTGATCGTTAAAGCGCATTCTTGTCTCTTAGGCATGTCGCTGGCGTGGCTGACTTCAGAATCTGCGAGGAAAAGAAATCAATTAAGATAGGCTTGCCTTAGTAATCATTAATAGGCTATAAAGGAACCCTTTAATAGAACGTGTTCAACTAATGCTGGGTCTGTTTTGAAAAGTCAGAACTCAGAAGTAGTCGCGATTAGAATCAGTATTGTCCCAATAAGTGCGACCCACAGATACTATAAACACTAGATAGGCCACTCAGGCTAATTTTCTGGGCAAGTTTTTTATTCTACTTTCTGCTTAGTAGCAATGAAAGGAAGCAACAGTATTATTTGCTAAATTAGACAAATCGAGTGACTGTTTTTAAGACATCGTTTTGCTAACGCCATAAACAACTAACTTGTTTTGTGCAGTAATGGTGTACATTAAGACGCGACAGACAGTGTGCAATGCCGCTATCTTTCAAAGTGGAGGAAGGGGGGTAGTCTGGAATAGGGTTAATATCAGTTTCGTATAAGGCAGGGTGAGTGGATCGATAATTTAGGCCTACTGGTGGTGGGATAGAAAATAAAGGACTGCACATAGCTAGCCTGGGTTAGGGGTGGGGTGGGGGTTGAGAGGTTGTGGGTTAGAAAATTTGGGGGTGGCGAATCGTGCTTAAATACAAGCTTATATAGATGAACAGGACAAGAGTCAGAGTTAAAGAAAGTTCGAGTGCATACTAGCTTTTCTATCTAATCTTGTACTCGAGAAATGTTTTGATTCGAACCACTGCTGTGCTCCCACTTGCACGAGCTTTGTACTAGTGCTATTAACATCCGAGAAAGAAAAATCCGTTGCGAATGCATAAATTACCAAAAGATGACACTGGCGAAGCGCTGGCAGCAGCTACTACAGGAGCGTGGATATTGATCTTTATAAACAATTAAATCACGGGGCCTCCGTGTGTTCAGCTTGCACTTTATGGACGAGGCCTACTGCTGCCTTACAAAGTGCCACGGATGTGCAAGACATCTGTTTTCGCTGGGACGCAATCCCACACCAAGAGTTGATGCTGCCTCGGCTCGTTCAAATAGACCAGCTACCCTCTGTGCAAAGGACTGATAAACGATGAAGAGGCAGACGACATGTACCCTCCAGTGCTGGGGCCAATTAGCAATCTATCTGCAGCCGAGCCTGCGACTTGCCTGCTGCCAGTGCTGTGGCAGAGCAACCTTCGGCTACCAGATTCTGCGCCGAGAACAGCTGTTGCGGCTGAAAGCTCTCACCTCTGCAGCCGATTCGCGGGTTCCAAGCGCTAGAGGCAAAGATCAAGCGGCTGCAGCAACGATCCCGAAAGTGACAGGCGAATCAAGCGGCTGCAGCGGCAATCCCGAAAGCGACAGGCAAATCAAGCGGCTGCAGCGGCAATCCCGAAAGCGACAGGCAAATCAAGCGGCTGCAGCGGCAATCCCGAAAGCGACAGGCAAATCAAGCGGCTGCAGCGGCAATCCCGAAAGCGACAGGCAAATCAAGCGGCTGCAGCGGCAATCCCGAAAGCGACAGGCAAATCAAGCGGCTGCAGCGGCAACTCTCGATGGTCAAGGCAAGTGCAGCGCAGTCGTGCATCCATGGACTGTGGAGGCGTGGCTAGCGCAGCTTCCAGCGGTCGACTGGGCGGCAGGGCGCTCGCAGTCAGGGGTGCTCTGGTCAAAGGATGTCATCTCATCAGCAGCTCATTGCAGCTGCACCACAAAAGTCCTGCTGCTTATCGGCTGCCTGTTACGAAACCACTGAGGATTGGCTCCATCGGATACATCCCTGGACCTTGAAGTGGCGCATTCGCCAGTTTTTTTCATCTGTTGGGCCGTTCTGAATGCTGCCTCTGAACAAGGGCGACTGGCGACCCTGTTCTTCGACAGCACGCTGCGAGTTTCACAAACAGATGAGCTGATTAAGATGAGAAATCTTTCTATTTTGCTTCACGAATATGGATTATGGAGTATATGATATAGCTCGTATTTGCTAAATATACAATAGTAGACTGCAATAATATAGCCTTCTATGCAATCTAAAGCATTCACAATGTTGCTTTGAATTGTGGAAAGTATAATTATAAGTTTCTTTTTGCAAAAAATCAATACAATTGCTGCATTGCATTCATCTGTTTTTTTATTTTAAAAAAATATAAATAACGCTAAAATGTTTTTACTACTACTAAGCAGAAAGTAGAGTAAACTGTCGTGTTGTGAAAATTAGCTGGAGTGGCCTATCTAGTGTTTATAGTATCTGTGGTGCGACCCAACAAATGCTGTTCAAAAAATAGGCCTGGCTGCAATGTCCCAATAAATGCCCAACAAATTACTAGCCTTGAGCTAGGCTGGGCTGTGTTTACTATTCATTGCGTTTGTAGCTTGTGTCCCAACAATGCCACTGAGATTGTTGCATTGCTTTTGAATTGTGCTCTACCAAGTAACACAAGTACTCTGGTGTACAATACTTCTACAGCAGATAATACTCACCCAAAACAGATCGTCTCTTTCTCTTTAATCCTGTGCCGGACGGGTTTTCTTCAGATCCACCAGAAAATTCACAAATAGACTGACTGCCTGCACGGATAGCGGCTGCTGCTGCTGCTGCTGCTGCTGCTGCGGCTTGTGAGCAGCAAGTGAACCAAATGACGGATGCAGCGGTGAGATCAGAATGCTCGCTGCTGATCGTTAAAGCGCATTCTTGTCTCTTAGGCATGTTGCTGGCGTGGCTGACTTCAGAATCTGCGAGGAAAAGAAATCAATTAAGATAGGCTTGCCTTAGTAATCATTAATAGGCTATAAAGGAACCCTTTAATAGAACGTGTTCAACTAATGCTGGGTCTGTTTTGAAAAGTCAGAACTCAGAAGTAGTCGCGATTAGAATCAGTATTGTCCCAATAAGTGCGACCCAACAAATGCTGTTCAAAAAATAGGCCTGGCTGCAATGTCCCAATAAATGCCCAACAAATTACTAGCCTTGAGCTAGGCTGGGCTGTGTTTACTATTCATTGCGTTTGTAGCTTGTGTCCCAACAATGCCACTGAGATTGTTGCATTGCTTTTGAATTGTGCTCTACCAAGTAACACAAGTACTCTGGTGTACAATACTTCTACAGCAGATAATACTCACCCAAAACAGATCGTCTCTTTCTCTTTAATCCTGTGCCGGACGGGTTTTCTTCAGATCCACCAGAAAATTCACAAATAGACTGACTGCCTGCACGGATAGCGGCTGCTGCTGCTGCTGCTGCTGCTGCTGCTGCGGCTTGTGAGCAGCAAGTGAACCAAATGACGGATGCAGCGGTGAGATCAGAATGCTCGCTGCTGATCGTTAAAGCGCATTCTTGTCTCTTAGGCATGTCGCTGGCGTGGCTGACTTCAGAATCTGCGAGGAAAAGAAATCAATTAAGATAGGCTTGCCTTAGTAATCATTAATAGGCTATAAAGGAACCCTTTAATAGAACGTGTTCAACTAATGCTGGGTCTGTTTTGAAAAGTCAGAACTCAGAAGTAGTCGCGATTAGAATCAGTATTGTCCCAATAAGTGCGACCCAACAAATGCTGTTCAAAAAATAGGCCTGGCTGCAATGTCCCAATAAATGCCCAACAAATTACTAGCCTTGAGCTAGGCTGGGCTGTGTTTACTATTCATTGCGTTTGTAGCTTGTGTCCCAACAATGCCACTGAGATTGTTGCATTGCTTTTGAATTGTGCTCTACCAAGTAACACAAGTACTCTGGTGTACAATACTTCTACAGCAGATAATACTCACCCAAAACAGATCGTCTCTTTCTCTTTAATCCTGTGCCGGACGGGTTTTCTTCAGATCCACCAGAAAATTCACAAATAGACTGACTGCCTGCACGGATAGCGGCTGCTGCTGCTGCTGCTGCTGCTGCTGCTGCGGCTTGTGAGCAGCAAGTGAACCAAATGACGGATGCAGCGGTGAGATCAGAATGCTCGCTGCTGATCGTTAAAGCGCATTCTTGTCTCTTAGGCATGTTGCTGGCGTGGCTGACTTCAGAATCTGCGAGGAAAAGAAATCAATTAAGATAGGCTTGCCTTAGTAATCATTAATAGGCTATAAAGGAACCCTTTAATAGAACGTGTTCAACTAATGCTGGGTCTGTTTTGAAAAGTCAGAACTCAGAAGTAGTCGCGATTAGAATCAGTATTGTCCCAATAAGTGCGACCCAACAAATGCTGTTCAAAAAATAGGCCTGGCTGCAATGTCCCAATAAATGCCCAACAAATTACTAGCCTTGAGCTAGGCTGGGCTGTGTTTACTATTCATTGCGTTTGTAGCTTGTGTCCCAACAATGCCACTGAGATTGTTGCATTGCTTTTGAATTGTGCTCTACCAAGTAACACAAGTACTCTGGTGTACAATACTTCTACAGCAGATAATACTCACCCAAAACAGATCGTCTCTTTCTCTTTAATCCTGTGCCGGACGGGTTTTCTTCAGATCCACCAGAAAATTCACAAATAGACTGACTGCCTGCACGGATAGCGGCTGCTGCTGCTGCTGCTGCTGCTGCTGCTGCGGCTTGTGAGCAGCAAGTGAACCAAATGACGGATGCAGCGGTGAGATCAGAATGCTCGCTGCTGATCGTTAAAGCGCATTCTTGTCTCTTAGGCATGTCGCTGGCGTGGCTGACTTCAGAATCTGCGAGGAAAAGAAATCAATTAAGATAGGCTTGCCTTAGTAATCATTAATAGGCTATAAAGGAACCCTTTAATAGAACGTGTTCAACTAATGCTGGGTCTGTTTTGAAAAGTCAGAACTCAGAAGTAGTCGCGATTAGAATCAGTATTGTCCCAATAAGTGCGACCCAACAAATGCTGTTCAAAAAATAGGCCTGGCTGCAATGTCCCAATAAATGCCCAACAAATTACTAGCCTTGAGCTAGGCTGGGCTGTGTTTACTATTCATTGCGTTTGTAGCTTGTGTCCCAACAATGCCACTGAGATTGTTGCATTGCTTTTGAATTGTGCTCTACCAAGTAACACAAGTACTCTGGTGTACAATACTTCTACAGCAGATAATACTCACCCAAAACAGATCGTCTCTTTCTCTTTATTCCTGTGCCGGACGGGTTTTCTTCAGATCCACCAGAAAATTCACAAATAGACTGACTGCCTGCATGGATAGCGGCTGCTGCTTCTTCTTCGTCTTCAGCGCTCGCTTTACCGGCGCGGCGGCGCCGAGATTTGCGGGGGCCATCGCCCCATGCTCCGAAGGAGCGAGAGACATTTTCCCGGGTTCCGGAGGAGCTCCTCGTGATCGTTCCCGACCAGGGCCATCCGTCGAGCGTCTCCCCGGTGGCAGTGAAGTAGCGCATGGGCGCTGTCGTCGAGTTCTCCGCAGTCCGGGCACTGCGGATTATCGATCATACCGAATCGGTGCTGGGTCTCGGCGCAGAGCATCGTCATGCCTGCGCGAAGCTGGCACACCGCCGTTTGCTCCCGCCGGTCTCTCGCTTTGAAGTCCGGCCAGGGTTGCGGCAGGGTTTCTTTCTCCAGGGTCCGGCGATCGCGGCGAATGGCTGCTTTTGCGGCGTTGAAGGAGATGGGCACTTCCTCTTGGGGCAAGCCTCTTGCCATGCCGGCCGCGCGGTCCGCCGCTTCATTAAGGCTGATGCCGCAGTGGGCTGGCACCCAGATTAGTTCTATGTCGGCCGTTTCGTTGATGTCTAGCATGTGGCGCCAGCAGTCCGTACCGGTCTTAGTCGCCTGGGCTAGTGGTCCGGCCCCTAGTGCTGTCAGTGACGATAAGGAGTCGCTACATAGGCGAATCTTCTTTTCGCTCGGGCTGCGGTTGTTCTTAATAAAAACCAGTGCTTCGCGGATGGCTATCATTTCTGCGTCAAATGAGCTACAGATGATTCCGGCCGGGGCCTTGCGCACATGGCTCGCCAAGTTCGTGCAGGTTATAGCGGCGCTGCCGCCGGGTCCGGTGCCGTCCGCCACCGATCCGTCTGTCCACACGCTGATGTCAGCCTCAGGCAGTGACTGCAGAAACTCCGTTGCCGCCGCGCTCCGGGACTCCTGGGGGTCCGTGCGGCGGCATCGGGCCGAGATGTCCAGGCGGATGTTAATGTCCCGTGTGTCGCACTCCCACGGCGGGATGCCGGGGCTTACCGGGTCGCCTCTTTTGTGGGAATCCAATATGGCAACCGACGGCAGCTCCAGTGCCGCCCTCCTCCAGCAGTTCCGGAAGGGGCGGGTGGCGTCCCGCGGGTCGATGAGGTTCAGCGAGTTCGGCTGTGCTTCGTCGTCGGCGCCGCCGTCTCCGTGGGTGCGGCCGTGATCGCGTGCCAAAGCTTCGTAGGTACGGTTTTTCAGTCTAGGCCTGGTGTTCCGCAAGGCTACTTGTCCCGCCGAGACACTCGGGTCGAGTCTGAGGACTCTTTCCCTTAGGCGTGCCGCCCTCTCGGACGCGATGAATGAGAGCGGTGTGAGCCCGGCCAGTTGTAGGACTGAGCGGATGTTGGTCGGCATGATACATCCCGTAATCAGTCTCGCGCACGCGTTCTGCTGCTGTTCAATAGCTCGTCTGGTGGAGGGGGCGGCGCCGCATAGCCAGGTACCTGCGGCGTACTCGGCCACAGCGCGGACGGTACTGATGTAGGCTGTTCGGATCGTTTGTAGATCAGCTCCGGTGCTCCTGCCGGCCATCGCTGCGAGCGGTCGGCGTCTGGCGCACATCTTGGCGCGGACTGTCGCGGCGTGCTGCGCGAAATTGAGTTGACCGTCTAGGCGAACACCGAGGTAGTTCGGGGCTGGGTCAAAGGCTATTGGCTTGTCATCGATGAGCAGGTTGAGTCTCTTTTTGCCGTTTGATTCCTTTGCGTCCAGCGTGAAAGTGCCGTACACGCTCTTTTCCACGCTGAGCTCCACTTTCCATTCCTTGCACCACTGTGAGACGGCGTTCAGCGCGGGTTGCAGCTTCTCTTCACATGTGTCCAGAGACCTGTTAGAGGTCAGGAGGGCGCTGTCATCGGCATAAAGTTTGATGGAAACACCCGCGGCGGCGTTTAGCACCGCATCAGCCAGATCGTTGACGTAGACTAACCACAGTGTGGGGGCGAGCACCGACCCCTGTGGTAGTCCTTCCCGGAAGATGCGTTCTTTGCTGGTGCAGTCGCCGACGCGCACGCGGGCTCTTCGGTCTGACAGGAAGGCCTTGATCCACCGGATGACGTCGGCTGGCACTCCCAAGTCTCGCAGCTTCGAGTAGAGAGCCGCCCTCCAGACTCTGTCGTAAGCGCGGCTAAAATCAAGCAGGCAGAGCACTGACCTGATGTGCGGGGTGGCCTCGAGCTTGTCGAAAATCTCCTGGGAGATGTCGGCAATGAGCTCCTCAGTGGAACGCCCCCGTCGGAAGCCCGCCTGGCTGGCGGTCAGCCGACCCGAGGCCTCCAGGGCGTAACGGAGGCGCTGGAGGACCATGCGCTCTGCGAGCTTAGCCACGCAGCTGGTTAGGGCGATTGGGCGATATGATTCCGGCTTGCTGGCGTCCTTCCCTTTCTTGGGAATCGGGATAATGGTAGCCTTTCTCCACTGCCATGGGCACTTGCCTCCCATCCATGACCTGTTAATGAGCTCCAGGAGTCTTTTGTCAGTGGACGGTGGTAAGTGTTTCAGCATATCATTACTGACTCCGTCCTGTCCGGGTGCCTTTCCAGATTTCAGGGCTCGGACGGCGTTCCGGTACTCCGTGGGGTTGAAGGGCTGGCAGATTCCCTGGCGATTGTCGGCATCGCAACAGCGGGCACTGGCCGCTTCATAGGCCTTTTTGTTGATCAGTCTGTCTTCTGGGCGTTTTGGTACTCTGGAGACCGCGCTGTACATCTGGCAGAACAGGTTCGCTTTTTCCAGTTTAGTTCGCGCTGGTCTGCTGGGCGCGGTACCACCCGTTTGGTGCCTGGTAATAGATGTACTGCTGGCGGGGGTGTGCCCGTCCCCCCTCATGTTCTTCAGCAGGCGGAAGAGGTCACTGTTAACGTCTAGCTGAGCCGCCTTCTCGTTCCAGGCTTTTTCCTTTTCCTTGCGAATGGTGGACCGAACTCGGTTTCTGGCCATTTTGAAGGCTGCAATGTTGGGTTCGGACGGTTCAGTTTCAGCTGTCCGGCGCGCCTCTTTGCAGGCCTGGGTGGCCTTCTCGCACTCCTCGCTCCAGAAGGGTTTGGTCCTCGGGAGAGCCCCTTTAGGGATGTTATGGCTCGCCGCCTTCAGGATGTCGTCGCAGATAAGGGCGTGGAGGTGCTCGGCCTCGACACCTTCCGTCGGGTATTGTTCCCTTTCGGCATCGATGGTGGCGAGCTCCTGTTTAAAACCACTCCAGTCCGCCTTTCGGTAGCTCCACTTTGCAGTCCTAGGGCGCCTCTGCCTGGTCGGGCGCTTGTGAGCGGAGCAAAGCTGGAACGTGATGGGAAGATGATCCGAGCCCATGTCACTCTGAGTTGTCCAGCTGTCCGCGACGCTGCTCAGCAGATTGGTGCTAGTCCAGGTGATATCCGGCGAGGATAAAGCGCCTGTCGCCGGGTTGGTGCGGGTGTGTCGCTCGCCGTTAGCGAGTCGCAGGTTCCTTGCGCTGGCCCAAGCTTCCACCCTGCGGCCTCTGTCATCTTCCTCTTGGTGGCTGTCCCAAATCCCGTGAGCGTTAAAGTCGCCCCCTATGATGACGCGCTGGGCGTCCGGAATGAGATTGAGGGGGGGGTGCCAGGTCTCGCCTCTCTGGTCGCTGATAGGTGGTGCGTAGACAGAAACGAGCGTGATGGGCTTTGAGTCTTTGAGGTGGATGGCGGCTGCGGCGACGTCCAGCATGCCGCGTTCCTTATCTCCTGGCGTCGGTATGTTGTCAACGGCAATGTCCGAGCGGGTGAGAATCATCGCCCCGCCGCGGGCCGCGTGATTGATCGGGTTTTTCCGAGTCTTATTTGTTGGTATCGGTATCGGTGATGGTGGTGTCGGTGATGACGGTGATGGGCTCCGTTCTGCCGGTGGCTGTGATGGCGGCGGTTGGACAGGTGTACAGGAGTTGCACATTTCCGCTTTGAAAGCACTTGTCCACCTGTTGCTACGGCCCAGGCCGCTACACGATAGGTGACACCAGTCGTTGCAGCCGTTGCATCGGACCGAATACTGCCGTCCTTTAATTTGGTTGCCGCACTTGCAGCACTGCCAGCCTGTTTTCTTAGGAGGTGCCAAGCTAGCCCCTTGTGTTGTAATCGTTGTCGCCCCGGCTGCATCAGCCGCTGCCGTAGGTGCAGGTGCGTGTGTTCCTGCGTCTTCTGTTGCTATCACTGTGATATCCGCCTGATTCAGACTCGGTGTTGGCCATGGCTCGTTCCTGCGAACGCAACCGGTGCGGCCCGATTTGCATCCAGGGCACCATTCGGTGCGGTCCTCCGGCCAGCGCATCCGGCATCGTGGTCTAGTAAGGCGACGTCCTCCACACCTTGTCCAAGGCGTCGGACATGTGTCCGAGGGAGCGCTGCTTTCGGATGGTCTCTCATCTGGCTCCTGTCCCCGCTGGGCTGCGTCCTTGGGGAGGCCGTCGCACCTAGCGGCCACGCAGTATCCGTCCGGCGGGTTAAAAACTTGTCCCGTCCGGAGTTTTGTCTCTTGAAGCAGAATAGCTGCAGGTCGATTAGTCTGGAGCCACTTGGCCAGCTCGGTGGAACGGGCCCGAAGGCCGTTGCAATTGAATTGCAGGATGAGCTCTGGGCTGTGGTCCTCGCCGTTCTTCCCGCTACCACTCCGCTTGCTGCGGGGGGCTATACCGCACCCTCCGCGGAGTCGAAGGACTGTGTCGATGTTATCGGTATTTCTGACGTCGTGATCGATATCTCCACTGCCGTGTTTTAGTCTCTCGCCCCCTGCGGGGCATCGCTGTTTGGGAAGGCAGTTAGTTCCAAGGTTTGGCCGTTCGGTCTCTCCTTGGACTTCCGGGGACCCCATGATGTTCTCTAGGAGGGCGCCTTCTTGTCCCCGCGGCTGCTGCTGCTGCTGCTGCTGCTGCTGCTGCGGCTTGTGAGCAGCAAGTGAACCAAATGACGGATGCAGCGGTGAGATCAGAATGCTCGCTGCTGATCGTTAAAGCGCATTCTTGTCTCTTAGGCATGTCGCTGGCGTGGCTGACTTCAGAATCTGCGAGGAAAAGAAATCAATTAAGATAGGCTTGCCTTAGTAATCATTAATAGGCTATAAAGGAACCCTTTAATAGAACGTGTTCAACTAATGCTGGGTCTGTTTTGAAAAGTCAGAACTCAGAAGTAGTCGCGATTAGAATCAGTATTGTCCCAATTATTATCAAGATTGAGCTAGACAGAGAGAGAGAGAGAGAGAGAGAAAACAGAGTAAACAGAGACAAGTGAAGGTGAACTAAGAAATGACTAGGAAAGTCGCAACACCCAATAAGTGCGACCCAACAAATGCTGTTCAAAAAATAGGCCTGGCTGCAATGTCCCAATAAATGCCCAACAAATTACTAGCCTTGAGCTAGGCTGGGCTGTGTTTACTATTCATTGCGTTTGTAGCTTGTGTCCCAACAATGCCACTGAGATTGTTGCATTGCTTTTGAATTGTGCTCTACCAAGTAACACAAGTACTCTGGTGTACAATACTTCTACAGCAGATAATACTCACCCAAAACAGATCGTCTCTTTCTCTTTAATCCTGTGCCGGACGGGTTTTCTTCAGATCCACCAGAAAATTCACAAATAGACTGACTGCCTGCACGGATAGCGGCTGCTGCTGCTGCTGCTGCTGCTGCTGCTGCGGCTTGTGAGCAGCAAGTGAACCAAATGACGGATGCAGCGGTGAGATCAGAATGCTCGCTGCTGATCGTTAAAGCGCATTCTTGTCTCTTAGGCATGTTGCTGGCGTGGCTGACTTCAGAATCTGCGAGGAAAAGAAATCAATTAAGATAGGCTTGCCTTAGTAATCATTAATAGGCTATAAAGGAACCCTTTAATAGAACGTGTTCAACTAATGCTGGGTCTGTTTTGAAAAGTCAGAACTCAGAAGTAGTCGCGATTAGAATCAGTATTGTCCCAATAAGTGCGACCCAACAAATGCTGTTCAAAAAATAGGCCTGGCTGCAATGTCCCAATAAATGCCCAACAAATTACTAGCCTTGAGCTAGGCTGGGCTGTGTTTACTATTCATTGCGTTTGTAGCTTGTGTCCCAACAATGCCACTGAGATTGTTGCATTGCTTTTGAATTGTGCTCTACCAAGTAACACAAGTACTCTGGTGTACAATACTTCTACAGCAGATAATACTCACCCAAAACAGATCGTCTCTTTCTCTTTAATCCTGTGCCGGACGGGTTTTCTTCAGATCCACCAGAAAATTCACAAATAGACTGACTGCCTGCACGGATAGCGGCTGCTGCTGCTGCTGCTGCTGCTGCTGCTGCGGCTTGTGAGCAGCAAGTGAACCAAATGACGGATGCAGCGGTGAGATCAGAATGCTCGCTGCTGATCGTTAAAGCGCATTCTTGTCTCTTAGGCATGTCGCTGGCGTGGCTGACTTCAGAATCTGCGAGGAAAAGAAATCAATTAAGATAGGCTTGCCTTAGTAATCATTAATAGGCTATAAAGGAACCCTTTAATAGAACGTGTTCAACTAATGCTGGGTCTGTTTTGAAAAGTCAGAACTCAGAAGTAGTCGCGATTAGAATCAGTATTGTCCCAATAAGTGCGACCCAACAAATGCTGTTCAAAAAATAGGCCTGGCTGCAATGTCCCAATAAATGCCCAACAAATTACTAGCCTTGAGCTAGGCTGGGCTGTGTTTACTATTCATTGCGTTTGTAGCTTGTGTCCCAACAATGCCACTGAGATTGTTGCATTGCTTTTGAATTGTGCTCTACCAAGTAACACAAGTACTCTGGTGTACAATACTTCTACAGCAGATAATACTCACCCAAAACAGATCGTCTCTTTCTCTTTAATCCTGTGCCGGACGGGTTTTCTTCAGATCCACCAGAAAATTCACAAATAGACTGACTGCCTGCACGGATAGCGGCTGCTGCTGCTGCTGCTGCTGCTGCTGCTGCGGCTTGTGAGCAGCAAGTGAACCAAATGACGGATGCAGCGGTGAGATCAGAATGCTCGCTGCTGATCGTTAAAGCGCATTCTTGTCTCTTAGGCATGTCGCTGGCGTGGCTGACTTCAGAATCTGCGAGGAAAAGAAATCAATTAAGATAGGCTTGCCTTAGTAATCATTAATAGGCTATAAAGGAACCCTTTAATAGAACGTGTTCAACTAATGCTGGGTCTGTTTTGAAAAGTCAGAACTCAGAAGTAGTCGCGATTAGAATCAGTATTGTCCCAATAAGTGCGACCCAACAAATGCTGTTCAAAAAATAGGCCTGGCTGCAATGTCCCAATAAATGCCCAACAAATTACTAGCCTTGAGCTAGGCTGGGCTGTGTTTACTATTCATTGCGTTTGTAGCTTGTGTCCCAACAATGCCACTGAGATTGTTGCATTGCTTTTGAATTGTGCTCTACCAAGTAACACAAGTACTCTGGTGTACAATACTTCTACAGCAGATAATACTCACCCAAAACAGATCGTCTCTTTCTCTTTATTCCTGTGCCGGACGGGTTTTCTTCAGATCCACCAGAAAATTCACAAATAGACTGACTGCCTGCACGGATAGCGGCTGCTGCTGCTGCTGCTGCTGCTGCTGCTGCGGCTTGTGAGCAGCAAGTGAACCAAATGACGGATGCAGCGGTGAGATCAGAATGCTCGCTGCTGATCGTTAAAGCGCATTCTTGTCTCTTAGGCATGTCGCTGGCGTGGCTGACTTCAGAATCTGCGAGGAAAAGAAATCAATTAAGATAGGCTTGCCTTAGTAATCATTAATAGGCTATAAAGGAACCCTTTAATAGAACGTGTTCAACTAATGCTGGGTCTGTTTTGAAAAGTCAGAACTCAGAAGTAGTCGCGATTAGAATCAGTATTGTCCCAATTATTATCAAGATTGAGCTAGACAGAGAGAGAGAGAGAGAGAGAGAGAAAACAGAGTAAACAGAGACAAGTGAAGGTGAACTAAGAAATGACTAGGAAAGTCGCAACACCCAATAAGTGCGACCCAAAAAATGCTGTTCAAAAAATAGGCCTGGCTGCAATGTCCCAATAAATGCCCAACAAATTACTAGCCTTGAGCTAGGCTGGGCTGTGTTTACTATTCATTGCGTTTGTAGCTTGTGTCCCAACAATGCCACTGAGATTGTTGCATTGCTTTTGAATTGTGCTCTACCAAGTAACACAAGTACTCTGGTGTACAATACTTCTACAGCAGATAATACTCACCCAAAACAGATCGTCTCTTTCTCTTTAATCCTGTGCCGGACGGGTTTTCTTCAGATCCACCAGAAAATTCACAAATAGACTGACTGCCTGCACGGATAGCGGCTGCTGCTGCTGCTGCTGCTGCTGCGGCTTGTGAGCAGCAAGTGAACCAAATGACGGATGCAGCGGCGAGTTTGAATGCGGATGAACCTGTGCGTGAGCGCATAAAAGAAAAATCACTTATTGAGAAATCTGTCTGATTTGTTTGAAAACAGATTTAAATGTCGCTGTTCTAATAAATGCTTCATTGTCAATGAAATTTTACTGTACAATTAAAATACTCGTAGTTTGTCCCAACGGTGCTGCTTGTGTCAGTTAGATGGAGTATGTACAAATTTCACTTTCTCGATAGTGCCGCAGCAACTTACTTTGCCCTTAGCTGACTGCAGGCAGGCTTGCTTGTTTTAATAATGCCCTAGAGAACAAAACACTTATTGCAATTAAGTTTCAGTTACTGGGAGTTGCAATTTTCTGAGATCCTATCTCTTTGCTGACCGCCCATCTTCCCAATCAGATGAGCTTCTTTTTTGTTGCTGACTCTGCCCTGCTTTTCTTTCGGCGTTTGCCTTTGCAGTAAGCTTTGTTTCTCGTTCTAGAATGCTGTCATTTTATACTGTTCTTTAGTTATGTAATAATACTGCTTTGAGTAGAAAAATAATTTGACTATCGAATTATAACAGTAATATATTATATTAGTTGCCCTGCAAACTCACATGGTATTTCTCCAAGTCTCTAGTACTGTGGGCGATGTGTCATGCGAGATTTCTTTCCTAAATGTTTTGATTGAAACTTTTAGTAAAATTTGTTCTTCCTAGAAGTGTAAATTTTGCCTACTTATGAGTGCTGTGTAGTGCTGTTGTAAATTAATTGATAAATAAGGTGATCGTGCCGCCTCTCTTATATTTCACTGAGCTCAGAGTATTACTAGGCTGCTTATTATTTTTTCAACGTACAAAAATACGACATATACGAGTACGAGACAAGACTTACTGGACAATGAAGGCAAATCTGTTTGTTATAGAAGAAAACGGTAGCTTATCGATATCAACGTATCTGGAATTTTAGAAAAGTACATATGTAAATTCCAGTTAAGTTTTTATTTAATCATAAAATTTTAAAAAGAATTTTAAATTCTACTTACATATGTGTAATGGTTCCTAGCCAAGTCTTTTCATGCCAGGTCATGCATGGAAACTCTTGTGACGTGGCACATTTTGTCTGTGTAGTGCAGGTCTCGTAAATGAATTATATTCGTTTTAACATATGCAGTACCGCCAGTACGCCTTTTGTCAAAGGGAACTTCTACATGTACCTTTCCGTTAGAATTGGCTCTTCCTCTTGTAGGCCTCAACTTCAGTGTAAACTTTATCCCGACTCCCTTGCGCCCGCCTCTCCTCCCCGCTTCCCCCCGCCGCGATAGGAATGTACACGTGGCCTGGGTAAGGGATTGCCTGGGTCTTGTACACGCTTGTCCTAACACTTCTGCACTGTACATGGGTTTATCTTTACGATCCAAGATAAGCAGAATTGTTTTTCAGGAAGGCCTAGTAGTAGTTTTGGGCCAACTAGTCATCGATTTCGACTTTACAGTGACAGTGACACTCAAACATGTGCTAGCAGTCCATGCAGTCATCTTAAGTTTCTTGGTATCTCCGTACTTTTCAGTATACCAGACGATAATTATCATAATTCTAGGAAAAATTTTGCTACATAGTATGGCTGCCCAAACCCAGGCCAATAAGGAAGTCATTTAAAGCCTTAGAGATTAAACGTTTCCCTCTAATACTCGTCCTCGGTTTTCTGGGGAATGCAAAGTTTTTCTTTGCCCTTTATTTCTTTGCTCTAAAAGCGCTTCATAAGACTGTGAGAATTTCCACCGGAAAACTACCTCACTCAAAGTGTCACTTTACGTTAATGGCCTCCAGTCACTAACTTGAGTCAGTTAATACCCATTCACATATGACAAATAGATTAATGCAGCTGACTGAAAACGAGAATTTCAGTTAAAATGGCCGAGGGCACAGGCGGATGTAACCTTAATTTTCCATGTTTCGTGTATAAGTGAAATTGGAAGCTAATGAATTTAGATGCTAGCTGTTTCTATGCAAAAATCTAAATATACTAAATCTATAAGGTTTGTATGCTTGATTGTAATATTCTAAATCTTTATTAAATTATTTCATATTTTATAGTAAACACGATGCCAAATATCAGGATCCTTTCAAGTGTCGATTGGCAGCCCTGTGGAGAACCTCTATCTGTTACTTGTAGTAGACTTTCTTGATATTGTAAGAAATATTGTAATAAAACGAGAATTCCGATTTGAGACCCAATTGTTCTGTTGGATCATACCATCAGTTCGCATAATTTTTTAAACTTCTTAGGACACTGCAAATCATTAGATTCCCCGTGTTTGATTAAAAATATGAAAAAATGACATTGATTTTTGAAAGGAGAATCGAAAGACGGTTCCAATGAATATTTTTTCATTTCAATAGAATTCATTTTTGGAAGTGTCGGGACGCACTTATTGGGCCTGGCCCAACACATTTTTGGTCCTAATAGCACGGGTCAGTTTATACACGCTTGTCCCAAGAAATGCCTAATGCACAAACACACACACACACACACACACACACACACACACACACACACAAACTTGTTCTGAGAGATTTGCCATCACTACACTGTATTGGCAGAAACAACTTCGAGCGTCACTTTTTCAGGCAACTGTTCCGACTGAGGTGAAGCAGCAATGGAAGCCGGGTCAGTCGGTGTAAAACTGCTCATCCTCGTTGCTGGCAGAGCACACGCGAGCAGAGCACCAACCGCCAGCACGCCTCCGGACAGCGACATCGGAGCCAAACAGCCCGCGTCGACCAGAGCGCCAAAAGTCACGGAGCCGAGTAGGGAGAAAACTCTGCACAGTGCATAACAGAATCCGATGGCGCTAGTCTGCACTTGAGTCGGCAGCAGTTCCACTGAAATCACATTGTAGGAGTTCCAGGCTACGGCCGATACGGCAGCGAATGCGCACGAGAACGCCAAGGCTTGCGTGTGCGACCAAACACCGGCTATGAGACCGGTGGTGGCGGCCATGAGGGCCAGACTGACTGACAGGAGGCGGCGCCTGCCAACGCGATTAATCAGTAATAGTGAGGCTAGGTTACCCGGTAGGTTCAACGTGTTCACAAGGAAGGCCTCCATGTAGGGCTTCGTAGCTGTCAGCATAGCCGGTTCGCATGCTGCGATGTGTGAGACGGTTGATTCAAAAATTTAAAATGAGTTAATTAGTTCACTGATTCTTATTGCCATCTGAAAAAGTTTTTTGGTGCATTTTTTGTCGAAAGGCTGACTGAATTCTTGCTACAGGACACTCCGCAACTGGGAATCCCGCAGTGAAAGGTCAAATTTGTCGTCGGTTTTTTCTATACACTCTTACAGGTAGACAGAAGCTCGGGACTAAATAGAAATTTTGCTTGTTACGTGCTAGATAGGGAAGTGGCCCTACCACGAGCTAAGCCATGGGCTTTATTTTAAAATCAAGCTACCTGACCACGCGGAGGAACGATTCCCGTCGAATCCTTCGAACAGAGTTTGGTTGTCAGGCGTGGGCAATGCGCACACCGATGCAACGCCGCTCTCATCAACGTCCTCGCCTGAGAACTGGTGGGCCCGTTTGAAAAGCATTGGAAACCACAGCAGCAGGCCGTAAAAACTGAATGCCATGGCGCTGTTGATTGCCGCTAGAAGAAGGACGCTTCGTCTGTGACGACGATTGAGCAGATCGTTGAACAGAGTCGAGATGCGAGCCGCGAAGGATGAAGCTGATCGAATGGCCTCACATTGAGTCACTAATTCTGACTGTTTCTTAACTTCCAGGTGCTGAAACAAAAATAATCAACGTTTAACGTGGATTTACACTAGGGAAAAATTCAGCACTTAGGATAGATTAGCAAGGTAAATAAAAAGCTATGATGCTCAGATTTCCACTTGCCTGTTCATCAATTGCGACACCGTTGCGCTTCAGGCTATTGTCAACCGCCTTACTTAGCAAATATATAGTGGGCTCAGTCCTGCCGCTACTCTGCAAATGAAATATTGAAATATTAATCAATTAACGCCTTTTGGTTGCCAAAAGACACTTTCGGGGCCTTGGAAGCTATGAGGCTCTATGGTATGCTCAGAGAGTGCATTGGGGCACAATGGGATGCTCTGTGAACTTCATTTTGACGGCATCGAATATGCGTTAGAATGTCCCCTGGGACAACTTCAAATATACTTCATTTAAGTATATTGGGAAAACTTATTCTGAACTTTTCCTCTACCGAATCGATGTGGTGGCATGACGATGTTGTGATGACGAGTATATATATTTTCAAAATGATCAAAAAGCATTCTTCACCTTCACAAGACAGCTCGGACTGTCTGGCAGGCAGAGGCCGAATGCCAGAGCAGCTAAAACGAATGGCAGCGCGCAGAGCGCCATGTACAGACGCCAGGCGCCAAAACTCAGACTTCCAAGCTGGAAGAGTCGCCAATCGAGCGGCCTCGGCAGCAAGACCCAAGCTCCAGCCGAAGCTAACATGCCGCCAAGCATCCAGCAGCTGCTCAGAGCGGACACGGCCGAGCCGCGCGTACGACGCGGCTGCCACTCGGCAAAGTAGGACAGCGTCACCGGGAATGAGCCGCCGGTGCCAACTCCAACCAGGCAGCGGAGCAGCATTATCGCTAGGAAATTGGGCGCGCAAGCCGAGGCCAGGATGGCCACTGCGCCGATACTCAACGTGGCTGTCAGGGAGCCTCGACGACCAATCGAGGCGGTGTCGCTCACAGCGCCAACCAGTAGCGAGCCCAGCAGCATTCCGACAAATCCGGCGCCATTGACCAGACCGAGCTGTACGGAGTTGAGCTGGAGGTCGCATTCGGCCGCCGGCATAGCCAGAGAGGCGCAGACGATGCTGATCGAGTTGCCAATGCAGGCGGCGACGCAAGCGAGTGAGGCGAGTAGGCGCAAACTGCGGCATCCGGAGCGCTCTAAGGCCGCGTCGACGTCTGCAGCTTCTTCGACTACGAAAGCTGACAATTTTTCTGAAGCGTACCTTTCTTCCAGGGAACCTGGTCGAAAAATGTTTTAAATCGGAAATGTCTTCCAGTTTTGCTTTTTTCTAGTCAAAGAAAACTCGTAGTCCGATTAAGGATGAAGTGCCTATAGACCCGTGCAAATATCCTAACTGTGTTTACTAAGCGCTATATATTTGACTGTTTGCATTGCAAATCAATGGATTGGTAAATGGGATAATGGGAACTAAATTGAATTGCTGAGTACTCGACTCACAAAGTAAATAGTGCGTGGAAAAAAATAAAACAATCGACCGTAGATATGTACAATTTTTGTTTTCATTCAGTTCATTCAGTTTCGAATCAATGAGTCTTTGAGATACGAATTGAAGCGGGAAAGAGACTACTATATTAGACTATGAAATCGTTTATACACTTCTACACACGGTACATTTGTACATGTACAGGACATTTTGTTCCTCATTCTAGGAATTGTTGAGTGTTGACAATGTTGACAAAGGCCCGCCGAGGTTTGCCCGCAATGCTTTTTTTACTGCAGCGCATTTTAGCGCACTGCAGCGAAGATTTTGTCTGCATTGCCTCCCCAATGCTTAGTAAATAAGGATGAGTTAATAAAGAGTAGTAGTTAATAAGGAGATTTACCCGATCAAAACGTTTTGATAGTAAATGCATATCAAATTCAATTTTTTCTTGGTACGCTCGTATTCAGTTAACTAAACATGCAGGGGTACTGCATTGGTGAGTAAACTATTAATTAATGCATTTATGTCACTTTGTCCCCCAGATCTCTTTTTAAAACCTACTGTACGCGGTACTATAAGCATTGGGGAGGGGGGGGGCAATGCAGGCAAAATCTGCCTAGGACGCTGCAGTCGAAATCTATGGTAAACGTTTTGAAGGCAACTTTTCGCCGAAAAAATACACTACAGAAATAGGAGGTTTTACTTTTTTCAGCACAAAAATTGTTATTACTTTTGACAGGAGACAGATCCAGTGTTCATCCTTTCATATGTTGTGCCTTTCTTATTGCTCTATCGATATTCATAAAGCTTTTTGTTCAGAAATAATTTTAAAGGCAGGTTTCACCGAAAAAATACACTACGGAGATAGGAAATTTCATGATTTTCAACACTAAAACAGTGATTGGGTCTCTTAACAGTGTCAGAGAAAGTTCTAATCCCACTATTTTGTGCCTCACGTGCTGCTCTAACGACACATTAATCGATTTTTCATGTTAAATTGGTCTGTCACTTGAAAAAAACGTTTAAAATAAGGACGAGACCGGCGGCCAATCAAGGACTACTTAAGTAACATATATAGGACGCTACACTTGAAAAAACGTTTAAAATAATGACGAGACCAATTTAACATGAAAAGCGATTAATGCGTCGTTAGAGCAGCATGTGAGGCACAAAATAGTGGGATTATAATCGGACAAATGAGGATCTATGTAGTAGATCTTTATTGGGACGAACACACCTGATGCGTCATAAAGAGATAGAATTTTTTATGATTCTACATGTACATTTCACTTATGTACATTTTTTGTACACATTTCACATTGCCGGTGAATAAAGAGCTCTAGAGACTTTCCGTGCATCATTTTTATCCTAGACAACAAAGAATCTTCAGTAAGCCAGGCGCGTCGCCACTGGGGGGGGGACAGGGGGGACATGTCCCCCCCAGTAAAAGCTATGGGGGCATGCCAATGTTTTGTCCCCCACCCCACCTTGTGACCCATTGATAGGATAGTAATCAATAATTTTTCTTCAAGGTGCTAAAATACAGTGCCTTCGGCGCCAAAATGAGTGCCCGCGGCGCTAAAAGGAATACCTGAGGCGCCAAATGAGCGCTGACAACACCGATTCTCAAAATAATCGACATGTAGGAGTTTAGTCATGTTTTTTCTAGTGTTGTCTATGGCCCAACCTACCTAATTCTAAAAAGTTTTCGAATTTTGATGGCTGTTTTTTAACTTAGCATTAGCTGAGACACTGCACTTACTATAGCCACATGAATACTACGAGCCAGTACAGTTAAAAACAATCCATCAGTCCATCATGCATCCCAACAAAGTGAATTTCGTGTGGTTCTTACATTTTTCAGTCTCCTTGTCAAAAACGGTTTCTCGCTCACCAGTCATACCTTGAAGTGTCCGGGTCGATATTAAACTTCCTTTTGAAACGCTTCTATGACGAGAAGCCACAGGTTTTTGAAGGCTTTTTATTTGAAAAAAACGGTTATTGCACCAGAGCCAACCACTTCTAACCAGTGCCGAGTGAAATTCACTATTGGGGCTTGCAAGTTGCTGGAAAGTTGGGCTTATAGCTACATATATATCACAGAAAATGTCAGGGACTGACTTGGCTGTATTAAATTAGCTATAGTACTTTGCGTTTACCTGCGGGTTACTACACTGCACCGTGCATTCGGTTGTAAATGTCGCTCTAATTTATACTCTTGACTGAGTGATTTATAAAATACAGCGAAGAATTCTTGCATGACTGACAGGTGACAATTCTGTTTGGAATTCCAGTGACCGCAAAGTTGATTTTAGTGCGTTTGCACATTTCAGAGTATTGGCGCCAACTGATATAGATTATAGTGACCTCAAGCTGTTCGATAGGGGCTAGCGGAATAGGCGGTCTCCTCCGCCTCGCTGCATCCGCCGGTCGATGCCCCCTGCAACAAAGTCAAGTCAAGCCAGACCTCAGGCAGCAGAGTTCATTGCCTACCGGGTATACGTACGGCTAACGTATCTGCAAGGGCGCAACATTCTTATCATTAGCCATTGGATTCATTTGTTAGGCCCAGACATTTTACTGGTATAGTACACAATTTCCTCTATCAATGAAGTCACAGAACATTAAAGTTCAAATCGTACATTCTAATCCAAATACAGGTAGTTTCCAATTCAAATCGAGTCAAAAACGGATAAACCGGTGCTTAAATGGGCTGTCCAAATGGGTGTCCAAATTGGTGTCCAAATGTGTGTCTAAATTATGTTTGAATTGTGTCCGAATGGGTTTATAAATGGGTGTCTAAATGGTGTCCAAATGGGTGGTCCAAATGTGCGTCTAAATTGTGTCTGAATTGTGTCCAAATGGGTTTATAAATGGGTGTCCAAATGGTGTCCAAATGGGTGGTCCAAATGTGCGTCTAAATTGTGTCTGAATTGTGTCCAAATGGGTGTCCAAATGGGTTTACAAATGGGTTTACAAATGGGTTTACAAATGGGTTTACAAATGGGTTTTCAAATGGGTGTCCAAATGGGTGTCCAAATGGGTGCCCAAATGGGTGTCCAAATGGGTGTCCAAATGGGTGTTTAATATGTTTCTGAAATGTGTCCAAATTGGTGTCTAAATGGGCCTTCCGAAATGGGTGTCTAATATGTGTCTTAAATGTGTCCAAATGGGTGTCTAATATGTGTCTGAAATGTGTCCAAATTAGTTTCCAAATGGGTGTCCAAATGGTGTCCAAATTAGTGTCCAAATAGGTGTCCAAATGGGTGTCCAAATGGGTGTCCAAATGGGTGTCCAAATGGGTGTCCAAATCGGTGTCCAAATGGGTGTCTAATAGGTGTCTGAAATGTGTCCAAATTGGTGTCTGAATGGGCCTTCCGAAATGGGTGTCTATCTGATATAATTTACACTGCATGTACATGTATGCATTTATGCCATTTGACAGTTAAGCTGGAAGAATTTTTCTTATTTCAAAACGAAAAAAATTATAGGACTATTACAGTTTGTTTGACCTAGTTTTTTTAAACCGGTTAAGCCATGAGATGCTGCGTTTGAAAATACAATCGCCATCTGATTAAACAGAAAATTAGGCTTATGGCTACATGTAGGAAATTAGACCAAATAAAGTGATACACTATATCTATATAATATTATTCAACAAGAAAGTATATCAAATTACATGTAAACTCGATCTTGTATTTTATCTAATCGTATATGCTGTGTAGCTACATACTATTATAGCAACTAGGCATTAGGCCTCTAGGAAATAATGTATCTGCATTTACTGTACCGTACTGCATGGCATGAGTTGTCGTATGTTTCAAGTTTTGCATGAGAAAAAGAACTACATTTAGGAGTATAATTGCATTTTCAAATAGCTGTGAAAGCTAGTGAAATAGTTTTTTACAAAAGATTCAACGATATCGATGGTTTTCTGAGCTTAGGGCAGACACAGCTGATCCAATATAGCTCGTACTCACTTTTATCAAATGTCTGTCTGTCTGTCTGTCTGTCTGTCTGTCTGTCTGTCTGTCTGTCTGTCTGTCTGTCTGTCTGTCTGTCTGTCTGTCTGTCTGTCTGTCTGTCTGTCTGTCTGTCTGTCTGTCTGTCTGTCTTAGTTTTACTGCTGACAGGGGTGTCGCCATTTATTTTATTGCAAAGAGGGAACAAAAGCCATGCGTAATTCTACATAAATTCCTACATTATTTTGGGAATCGGTGTTGTTAGCACTTATTTTGGCGCCGCTGGCGTTATAACTTTGGCGCTCTGAAGCAAAATTATATTGATGTCCATAACGGGGTCGCAATGCAAGTCGTCGAGCGTGGGGGGGGGGGGGGGGCAGAGCATTTGGCAATCTCCCCACTGGGCATAGTTTTACCGGGGGGGACATTCCCCCTTTTTGCCCCCCCCCGTGGGACGCTCACTGACTGTTAGTGGTGCGCTCCATGCGCTTATAACATTTTATAGACTTGATACATGTACGTAGTCTTCTAGGTTTAAGCACAACAGTTTTCAGCTTGATTGTTGCCCTGCATATTCAGGGAAGGGATTACTGCCGCGTTCGAGACAATAAAAATCGTCTTTAGATCTTATTATACCTGACAACAATAAATAAATTAAAAGAATGAGTGCATGAGTGAATGCTAAAATATCCCTTCCATTTCGACATTAATCTACATACATTTGATATATCGGACACATTCATTTGACCTACTGTTAGTAGTTAAATGCATGAAAATGAATAACTCGGCAGTATTTAAAAAGTAAAAAATGTATAAAAAATAATTGGCTTCTATAAATATTCCTAATTATTTAATCTTAATCCTACAAGGAAAAGGACTAAACGATTTTTTTAAATAAAGTCTGATTTTAGCATAAAAGCGGCCGCGCATGATGTTGAAAATGAAATACTTTACGAAAATTAGAGTGTACTAGACATGATAGATTGTCCTAATAGTTACAATAATTTCTTCCCTGGAGCTCTTCAAGACATTCGTAGTGTACCTTCATGGTTCATTACACTATGATGAATGGTTGCTCATGCATTATGCATGAAAGGTGCACCTAACAGCCTTAGCCATCTGAGTCCGAATGTCTTACATTTCAGAGGTTAATAAACAGCACTACACACTTCTCTACTCTCAATTGAGCAAAATATTTGCTTGATAGGGCCCTATGTGCACGTAAGTTAAGCCCTACGCACCGGATGATACGAACGAAAGTATTTTTACTGTCGACAAAAAATTTGTTGACCCAGGATAATTTTTAAATGGATTTCTTGTCGCCAGTTGACACAGTATATTTAATGTCGAATGCAAACCTTATTTAAATGTTTAAATGTGTACGCATTACAGGTGTTTGTTAACCAAAGTTAAATAAAATTGTATTGGTTACTTTGTAATACTAATATCAACAGGTTTGTTTATATTTGTTTAATCACATAGTTAATGCCTTAATTTGAATTTAAGTCGAATTTGAATTGGATCGTAGTGTACTTTCTCTTGAACCGCGCGCCGGCGCTGCCGCTGTTAAAACTTTGTACTTTTCAAAAAGCAGTTTTTTTTCACAACTTAGTCTGATTACAAACTTCAAGTAATGTCAATTTTTGTTTTACGAAAAAATGAGAAAGTTTCACGTGTATGATTATTTCATTTGCTAATTTTTACATTAGGCCTAGGCCTAGTTTTCTTTACAGTTGTTAGTTAATGCGTAATGGGCCTTTTTAACTGGAATAGGCCCCTAAACCCCAAGAATCTTAGAAACCCCTAGCCCTGAAATCCCTACTTACTTCCTTGAGTTCCTAATAACTATTAAATTTTTTATCTTTTTTAAATGACACCAGTGGCGTACCCAGGATTTTCCATTGGGGGGAATAATCTAGATCATGCTGAGTGCACGCCAGAATGCACCAAACTTTTTGGGATTACAACAATAAAGGACTTTTATTTTTTGCCATTGTGACAATAAATGGCAATTTTTGGGAGGGAAGCCATTGAAATGTACAATAATGCTAAGGCCTAGTCTAACATATTCATATCACCCTTTCCCAGGCAAGCAAAAAGCTTTGCCTTTAGTTAGGGCCTAGCCTAGCAAATTTTTATTTATTGATGTTTTTGTTTTGACCTTTAAATATCTAAATAACTTTCAGCTTCAATATTCCAGTAATATTTAGGTCAAATCCTATTATAGGCTATAGCCAGTGGCCATTATTGTAGATAGCATCCAGTATAGATTGGTCCTTGGCAATATAGGCATAGTTTGATGTATAGGCATGGACTAGGCCTAGCTAGCAGCATGCCAGTGCTCTCTAGTAAGTCAGTGACTAGTGCAAGAAAAAGGGATGTCTTGTGCAGTTTGGACCTTGGCTGTAGAAAAGGGGTCAAAAAGAAAAAATATAAGCAAAGCAAAATTTTATATAGGGACTAAAAATAGCAATATTGGTCATTTTGATTAATTACATAGTAAACATTCTATTAGCATATTCTGTTGACTGTTGGCATGTTGTGACTAGGCCTATATTATCTAGTACTTAAAACAAATCACTTGTCATTACATTGTATATTATATATTAGCTAGGACTAGTTTATTTTTCATATATATAAATAAATATAGGCCTGTAGGCATACAAAAAATATATAGAAGCTTTATGCATTGTATAGGCCTTATTTCATTTCTTTAATAGTAGACATAGCCTAAGCTCACTCAAACTTATTGTCCAACTTACTAGGCCCCACTATCCCTCTTCTATACTATACTTAGCAGATTATAGGCCTAGGCCTACCTAGCAAAAGATAATATTTTTTTTCTATAGCTTTTTAATTTTGTTGAAATTCTTCAAGTTTATCTTGTTAATTTTTTGCAGTTTTGATATGATCCTAATTTTGTTTCTATAAAGGTTTTTGATAGGCCTAGTGTTGATTTCAAACTTGAGCTTCATTTTTTGATAGCTTCAACCTAACTATATATAATTTAAAAGTGAAAACCAACCACTAGATCATACTAGGGAATGGGGGGTTTTAGGGTGGGACAATTCTTTATGGAGGTTGATTTTAGTGACAAATACTTGAATAGAGGCATAGAAACCTATTCAAGATTACTGATAAATTCTAGACTAAGGAAGAGATTGACCCATACATGCTTAACACCTAGCTGACCTGGCCAATTTGGCTAGGTGGCAAGAGGTCTAGCCAACCTAAGTTGCAAAAATGCTAACCTAAAAAATACAGATAAATTATACTAATTTGAAGACAAAGCATTTAGACTTAATAATATAGTTATAATGACTTCTTTTGTTTAACCCAAAATTACATTAATTTTGCTTTAGGGATTTTTCATATAGGTAAGTTGCATTTTTGGTCTAAAAGTAAGTTGCATAGCAAGGTGAAATTTTGTAGCTGGGCATATATGGGTTGACCCAACCAAAAAAGTCAATGAGCAACCACTATGGCATAGGGAAAGTTTAAAGATAAAAGTTTAAAGGTGGGGAATCTCAAAAATCCTATTGTAGCAAATCTCAAAAATGCATAGATGCCCTATTAGGTGCATAGCTGCCCAAGCTAAATTTTATCAGAGGCAGGCAGTGGTAGCCATACATTGTACAGAAGAAAAAATTTCACATGCACACAAGATGCTATCTGTGCATACCCCTGTTTGCTGCAATCAAGAAATTCTTCATGGAGGTTGAGTTTATCAATGCAAATATAAAAAGGCCTACAAGGGGTAAGCAATAAGTTTCTGGATATGCCCAGACAAAAATAGTTGAAGAGAAAAAACTCACATCTTTTTAAAGTATTCTCTAGCAGTTTTGATGCAAATTTTTATCCACTCAAACCATTTGCTGAAGCAGCTGGACTAATCTAAAGCAGGCACCTCCTCCACATGCTGAATGAAGGTCTCCACTGCAGCTTCTGATGATCCATCAGTGGAATCCACGCATCTTGCCTTGCACTTGATTTGTGGAAACACAAAAAAGTTGCAGAGGGCCAAGTTGGGGCTGTAGGATGGATGATTAAGCTCTTGAATATGCTCTCTAGCCAGGAATTCAACCACCCACCAAGACTTGTGGGCTAGGACATTGTCATGATGGAGAAGGATGCTCCAAGCTTGAGTCCTTGGGCAACGCCTGGAGAGAGTGCTCAGCACTTATGGAAGACAAACATTGGCATACTAGTCACCAGTGACTGTGCACTGCTGCACCAGTGTAATTGTGGCTAGATGTCTGGTTCTTGCTACAAAAATGGCCACCATCTGCTTTGTCATGCTGCACTCTTGCCAAAGCTTAGATGGTGGGGTGCCACCAACTAGGGTCTACTGGGCCAACTGCTACTTAGTCTATAGGTCAAAACTGTAAATCTAGGACTTGTCACCACTGACAATATCCTAGACTGAGTTTGAGTTGCCTCTGTTGAATCTGTTGAGCATGCTATGGCACTAGGTCACCTGAGCCTTCTTCTGCTCCATAGTCAGCTGATGAAGCACCTAGCATGCAAAAATCTTGCTCAGGTTGAGCTGTGAAATATGAATGCAGGATTGTCCTGATAGATCCTGATAAGATGCCTACCTCTGCCTCTATCTGAGCCACAGTGACTCAGGCATCATCCTCAACAATGGCCCAAACAGCAGCAATATTCTCCTTAGTCATTGTGGAAACAGACCTGCTGCTATGCTCCTCATCATCTAGCCTCTGCTTGTCGCGTCAAAATTCACCAAACCAATCAAAAATGGTGGATCTAGATGATGCTTCATCCCCAAAAGCTCTTTGGAGTCGCTCAAAACTTTCTTGCAATGCTATTGCAAACCACTTTTAAAATCATGGCTCTAAAATGACTTCTATTGAGCTCCATTGTGAATTTAAGAGATAAGATGGGTATGCTAGCTTGGTTTTAGTGCTGCATTGCCTATATATGACCAGTGTGTCTGAAACATTACAAACATTGTACTTGTATAATGCAATTGATGCCTATGATGTCAGATTTTGTCAGCTGCCTCTCAACTTTGTGCATCCAGAAACTTATTGCTTACCCCCTTGTATTATATATATTTATATTACGATTGATTACTTATATAATTGATCTATTCAGTAAGAGTTGTTTATGTAGAACACAAGGGCAAAGGTAGCAACAAATCATAATATAGGAAATAAAAAGCATAGCACATTGTAAAAATAACAAATTTTAAAAAGGGAATAGTGACATGGCAATTTTTTTTACATTTAAACAAAACTCAACATTAAATTAAATGAAGCCATTTTTATTCACTGTACATTATAATTTTAAAATGTTAAATACCAGAATCATTCCACAATAGGGTCCTATCATGTTTTTGAATTTTAAGCACTTGTAACTATTGAACCATATAGATAGAAGAAAGCTGTAAAAAAGCTGTGTGTCAAAATTCTAGTTCTATATACTCCACAGATCTTATACAAATTTAATGTCATTTTACAAAATATAGGCATCTATTATTATCTGTTTGACTAATGTTTAGCAAATCATCTGATTTAATGGCAATAGTCCATGGGTTTTGAACATAAAAAAATAAAATTATTATTACAAAAACTGAGACCTGCTTACTAAGCCACTTTGCCAAACCAAAGCTTATAAATTCATGGCTATTTATGATGCCATGGTCAAGCTCTATAAGTCATGGCTATTGTATTTCATTACATTTGTACAAAACTGACATCAACTTATTGTGACTTTTTGTTTGTAACTTATTTGTATTGTATGTCTCTTTTATATTTTTATTGTTGAATTTTCATTCTTTGTTGAATGTCAAATTAAATATTTACTTGTCAATTTTGGATTCGTACTTTTATAAAGCTGAGAAATAATTAACATGATGACAAGTCCACTGCGTAAATTTGAAATTACAAGCATTAAAATTTGATGGACCTTATATAACTAAGGGTGCTTTCAAATGAAATGCTTGTTAAATGTTGATTAATCTGGGTCTGAATATATTTTTCTATTCAAGCAAAACATTGCTTATGTAAATATGCCATTTTTGAAAATTAATATACTTTTTCACCATTTTCAGGTCATATTGGACATACCTTTGTAAGCAAGTGAACTCAAGCTGGCTTGGCAAAGTTGATAAAAGAAGTTGAGTTCAAAGACAATAAGAAATATTATTTTGTTTTTGTAGGAAAGATAAAAATACCTTTTTTACAATTCACTTCTTTATTTATTTATCAACCTAGAATGAATCAATCTTGATATATATTGGACATTCTGTTCAAATCAAAACTTTAAAAATTCAATGCACTGGCAGCATGCACTTATCATGAAATAATGTTGATAATAACTAGTTTCTTGTTACAAGATATCTGTCACATTTCTTGTTGCTGCTTCCATTGCTTACTAGCATCAAAATTGTATTGAAAATATACAATCATTTCAATAAAGTATATATTTGTTTTTGGTTTATAGATATTCATAGATATTTTATTATGTAGGAATGGTTCTAATCAAAATAGTTTATATGATTTTCTCTTTGTCTTCAATTTTTTAACTTATAATACTTTGTGAATTTGGGGAAAAACTCAAAATTTTTGAAAATGTAAGTTTTCACAGACCTACAAGATATGTAAATGTTTTTAATTTTCTTGATGGGCTACTGTAAGTAGTGTTTTTTTGCTGGATTATAAAACAAGAAGTAATTGCCAGGGGCTCTGTAGTGACAATTCTTAAGATTCATCTAGCATTAATTAACAGTAGAATTACCAAGGGGAGGGGAGAACCCCCCTTGATTATTTTTTTGCTTCGCTGGAAAGGAGCAACGCAGGCACACAAAAAATTTTGTTGTGCACGTTGAACGATTCTGCCGTAAGGTCAGGTTTTTCCCACAAGCGCCAGTGTATTCAGTACATCCCTGTGAGCCAATCAGCACTGCGCCTCAGTGCGGCCTTGCCGAGCCTCCAAACGTCATCAGCACGTCGAGCACATGTCTGCATCAGCTCTGACTTCGTTATGGTTACTGGCCTTCGCCCAGGCTTGAATATGGACACCGTGTAGCGAATTTGTCTAGTTTAGTTGATCAAGCCTTAACTGTTGGACTCTCAAGCATTCTGTCATCACCCCGACGCCGTCGGCACCTTCAACAGGTGACACCAGGCGTACACAATACTATTGCAATAAAAAACAAAGGAAAATTAGCGCAATTTATGATATCTATTATTGCACACTCGACAATTGTATTTGATCGTCAAATTGTAATTTTACTTGTCACCTGGCGCCATCTGTTAACTCCACCTGAGTGAAGGCCATTGACCAACGAAGTCAGAGCTGATGCAGACGCATTTGGTCGACGTGCTGATGAAGTTTGGATGCTTAGCAAGGCTGCACTGAGGCGCAGGGCTGATTGGGGCACAAGGGTGTACTGAATACATTGGCGCTTTAAATCTCAACGGTCCGGAGGTTTGGCGACTTTATTCTTGTTTGAGAAGGTGCGCAACAAAAAGTTAGTCCGTGTTCTAGAGTTTCGTGTGCCTCCCCCCAGGTAGTTCGATGGGCAGAAAAATGGCTTAGTATTTCTAATGCTAACAGGGAACACAATTTGTAGATTGTGAAATTCGGTGCACGAATCTCTAAGAAATGCCTTGAAATGAAGAAAAAATTGTACTTCAGATGTGCAAATTTGATTTAAACTCGCAGCAGGGGCTGGCTTTTTATGCTTCTGTATTTTTGCATAGTTCGTTTAAGATGCTGGCTCTTAGGTATGCAAATAAAATTTACTGAGAAGACTACTCAAACATACTGAGCGTATACAATGAGGCAGATTTTCGCCTTGGAATTGTGCGCTTGTGCATGGCTTAAAATGCGTCTACTTCATAAGTAGGACTAGTAGGCAAGCCCCGCAGGGTCTGTCTGTCTTCTTACAATCGAATAAATAGCCCGGCAGCAGGCGAGAGTGAGAAAAACCGGTATGAGCCAAATAAGTGGTCCGACATGCTCAGCTGAGATATAATAAAGCATTGCAAATTGGCACTTCTTTTGCTAGTATTGTCTCTTTTATAGTAGAGTTAGCTAAAACGCTTGGCTAGCCGGACCAAATGTTTAACTCCCCAGACAGTCTGTCTGGCCAGCAGCAGCACCGTCCAGTCTCTGGACGAATGTGGCGCACGAGTTCGGGACTGTTGGATCCCAGCACAGCTCCACCGCGGCCGCAGCGGATCGACATTCGGCTGCCAGTATCGCTGGCCCAGCTGCAGGCTCAGCAGGCTTCATCTGCTGTGCCTCCGGCTCCGCCACCAATGCAGAGTATAAACGCTTTTATGCGCAGACAGAGCACCATGGAGGATCGCAATTGGGACCAGGCCCTGGCCGCAGCCGGTCTGCAGCACCTCGGCAATTATTCGTCGTCATTATCAACTTCGATTGCTCGAACTGGCACGCGCGGATCATCGAGCGCCGTGGGACTGCGAAGGCCGCGAACAGCCGGCGCAAATCACTCGACTCTGCGATATCGAGCAGCGGCCGCAGGTGGCTCTGGCGGTGTTAATCAAGCTTTGACTCAGCCAGCGCCATCTCCGGCCAGTAGCGCTGCAAAACTTCCGACAACCCCATCTATTCAATCGAAGTTGATGCAAGATTTATCAGTCCAGCAGCATTCGACAATACAGTCAACTGCTCAGCAACAATTGAACGGTGCAGAAGTTGCTCGTTCATTGGAGAAGCCGGCAAAGCTGCCTCATCAGACTACAGAGCTGCAGACAGTGCTCAGTTCCTCAGTTGAGACGGCAACGCAACAGCCGTCGATAACTTCTCCAGCTGTGAAATCAGCTAGTCCATCCGAGCTGCAATCTTTGCAGCCAAGTGACTCGCTCAGTGGTAAAAATTCATCCGAAGAACCGGCTTCAATGAAGTACGACCTTGAAGTTGTTTATTTTAGCATCATTCGGTTCCATGCACTTAAGAAATATGTACTCTTTAATAAAGAGTTGGTAAACTAGTAGATGACGCCACTATAAGGGAGTGGCCTTACTTTAGTATCTACACCATAGATCAAAGAAGTAACTCCGAGTACCACCAAGTACAAAAAAGTACCTTCTTTCACACATGCTATAGCTTCCAGGGGCGTCGCCACCGGGGGGGGGGGAGAACATACCCCCCCCCAGTAAAAGCTTTGGGGGGGAATGCCCATTCTTTGTCCCCCCACCCAACCTTGCGACCCGTTAAATGAGTGCTGTAGCGCTAAAATGAGTGCCTGCGACGCTAAAATAAGGGCCTGCGGCACCAAAATGAGTGTTTGTGGCGCTAAAATGACTGCTCTTAGTGCTGATTTTTAATAGAATTATCCATACTAGCTAAAAATGAGGCTATTGCTTATACAGGCAATAATAAGTTTTGGCATTAAGCGTTAGTTCAATAGGCTCTAATTCATAGAGTAGAGCCAATACTGTGCTTAAAGTGCAATTAAAATAAAACAACAACAAAATACACCTCGCGCCGGCCACAGAGAGGGGGTATCCGCACATCTCAAAATTCAGCCCCTCCCTCCCCAGTCAGAGTCAGAACCGGGGCGGTTGCATCCCCAGAAGCAGCTCGGGGTAGAGCGTTGTTCACCCCTGGCCTCATCGTCTCCGCGCACCCTGCGCCGTCCACAACAGCAGGTCGTGTAACGCATTAAATAAAATAAAAGCATCGATAAACATTGGCTACCCCAACTTAATAAAAGTTTATTTCAATGAAAGATTACCTGGCTCAATCAAGTTCACGACATGGAACAGCAATCTGACGTCTGTATGACGTGTTTGTCCGTAGCCCAGTGGTAAGAGTGTTGGACTCACGACTTAAAGCTCGGGGTTCAATTCTCGATCCCACTGGAACATGTGTCCTTGAGCAAGACACTCAACTCTGCATTGCTTCAGTTCACCCAGCTGTAAAATGGGTGCCAGCATTAGCTGAGGTAATTGAGGGTGTGAGTGGCGACCGAACCCCCCCCCCCCCCCCAGTCCTTGGACTGAATAGCCGTACGCAGCCTTCAATAGCTGCAGCTGAGCTGTCGGTTGTGTAATGACTCAGAAGTCAGTCTCAATTTTGCAGTGCGAAAACGCTTGGCCCTCCAAGTAGGGCGAGAGCGCCGATATATATTTTTTGGCTTTAGGTCTCGACCAATCACGTGCGGCCGCGTAGGCATAACAGGCAAAAAAAGGGGGAGGAAAGCCAGGGGTACAGTGTACACAAACTAAGTACAGTGCTTGAGCACCCCACACTGCTAGGCACCCCGTTTAGCAAAAACAAGCGAGTGCAGGGCTGCGGCATGACAGGTTGCACATCTGCCTATTGGGGCAGGTGTAATCAATTATTATTATTATTATTATTATTATTATTATACTTAAACGAATTTGTTCTCTGTCCACAGTTGCGCCACAGCAGTTACTGACCCCGGAGCTAAAGATTCGAACTTGAGTAACCACCGGCAAGACGAGCTATCAAAGACAAACAGCGTCAACATAATTCGAGCTCAAACTGCCTCAGTTCGATTGACGCAGCGATCGGTAGGGCGAAGCTCGTCCTCGTCTTCAGCATCAACGTCTTCAGCATCTGACAGCGACGTCGACAAGAAAGAAACAGTCGATGTTCCTCGGCAACCGCCTCGACCGTCGACGCCAACACCGCCGACGCCAACACCGCCGACGCCACGTCCGAAATCTTCACCAGCTACTGGGCAAAACTCGACGACTGCAAGCAAAACAAAGAAGCCGACCGCAGCTAGCCGTCGCAAGCGTCAGCCCGCCCTGCTGCCATCGCTGTTCCCCGGCGTACCTGCGGCGTTGAATTTCGCCGCCGAAGGCGAATTCTTAGAGCCGGCCAGCTCGCCGGTGCTGGAACGGACCCGACGCCAGCTGCTGAAGTGGCGGCTGAGTCCGGCTACTCCTGGCGTTGTCAGGCGCGTTGTGGCTCGGAGTGGATTCAAGTTTCTGCCCAGTATGTCGCCGCGTATACTAATGTAGCTTTGTTTACATCCAACTTTGCCGTTCGTCTACGAATCTTTCCCATGCTTCACTGGCAAGTTATATACATGTAGCTTTTGCCCGAAAACCCACAGTCAGCAGCAATTCCTTTGTGACAAGCAGTCGTGTCCATTCTGCTGACCCCTGAGCACGTACGCGAATTCATACTGTATGCATACGTAAGCAACACACTCACAAGAGCGGCCTTGAATTTCCCAATGTGACGCCTCTGATTCTGTACCAATCAATGGTGCCCCCAAAGTTAAACCCCCACCCTGCAATAAAAACCCTTGCTAAGCCACTTTTTGTGGATTGGCCCTCATTTGTGCGTGAATCGCACCGCTTGCTCAAAATCAAATTTTTGCCGCACAGGAATTAAACTCTAGCGGGTTTAGCGCCCTCCACATTGATTTCTACATTCGCAGCTACATTTAACGTTGATTTACAAACTTCAGAGACGGGTCCTGGGGATGAGTTTGATTGTGTTGGTGAGTGGCTTTTGAAACTGAATTCGATATAATTAAATATGAATAATAAACGATAAAACATTAGACATATGTATGCATGTGCCATTCTAGCCTAAACTTCATTCGCTTCAGAATCTGACGAATGGCTTGGCTATTTTGGTCGGCACATGAAACCCGCTGAGTTTAGCGCGATTCGAGAATATCAAAAGGTAATGCAGCGATTCGAGAAACTGCTTACTAAATGCGTCCCGATCCTATATTGTCGGTTTTGAATGGGAACGCAATTTAATTAAATTATTGCAGGTGAATCACTTCCCCGGCAGTTTCACTCTTGGCCGCAAAGATCGACTCTGGCAGGGACTTCGCCGGTTTCGCGTCAAATACGGCGATTTTTTCGACATCGCGCCGGCCACGTACTGCCTGCCGGACGACTTGCTGGCGCTTCGACAGGCCTGGGAAGCGGCGGCATCGAATTTGGACACTTCAATATCGGCGGCCTCCGCGTCTTCGGTGTCTTCCACTTCCTCGTTCTCGTCTGGCTCCGCGTCGGACGCCAATCTGGACTGTTCCGGATCGCCAATGTGGATTTTGAAGCCGCCGGCCAGTTGCCGGGGTCAGGGCATCCGCCTGCTGAACAAGTGGCACCAGGTGCCGAAGAGGAGGTCCGCCCTGATTCAGGTCGGTGATCTTGGAGACTTGACTTACTTGATTTAGCTGCAGGGCGGTCCGAAGACGCAGCGGGGAGGCGAGCGTCGCCCATTCCGCTAATCCCTGAAGAGCCCGCATAGGCTAGGGCGCAGGGGGGGGGGCGGTCAGGGAGGTCTGCCGGTCCTGTCTGCAGCGTTGTCTTCGCCGGGGAAAACGGAGGCTCGTTTGGTAGCCCGGAGGAACCGGATGAGCCGTGGGATGTTCTCGGACCGGCAGGCGTCGTCCAGGGACGGGTTGGGCCCGAGGTAGTGGAGCCAGTCTCGATTGAAGGCCGGACATTAGCAGATGAAGTGCTTGGCATCTTCATTTTCGAGGTTGCAGAAGAGGCAGAGTTCGCTCCGGTGGACGCCTCGGAGGAAACAGTGCCTGGCAAAGCAACCGTGACCTGTGAAGGTCATAGGCCCATCGGCCTAGCCTGTCTCATACTTCCACAGGCATACTAATGCGCCTTCGTGAGCGTGATCCCGGAGAGAGAGAGAGAGAGAGTAGAGACGGGGAGAAAACCACAGCTAATCAGAAACGAGATAGAGATGCGCAGGTTAGATAGGCAAAGATGCAGAGAGATACAAGGACCACTAGTAGTTACCGTTGTATCAGTTGTGACGACTTGAATTTTAAAATTAATTGATCCAACTAAAATATCCAACCATGCAACCATAATTTATTAATTAGCTAGAGCTCGTAGAAAAAAGGGACATCAAATTTTAAACGAGTTGTAAGTAGTAATGATATACGAGTCAAAGAATTTGCATCTTTGCTTTAATTATGGCTTCAAAAACATTTTTCATTGCTCAAACTGCAGGAATACATTAATCGTCCCTATCTTATCGACGGCAATAAATTCGATCTGAGGGTGTACGTCTATGTGACCTCATTTGACCCGTTGAGAGCCTACGTGCACGAGTTGGTAAGCTAATAGGGCTTTAAAACTTCACATCTATGTATATGCCAAACTTATGCTTATATACTCAGCAGCATCGAAAAGTCGCCATCACAGAAGATTCCGTCTGTGGTCGCCACTTTTGAGAGTGCAGGTAGTCTCTCAATCTTTGCCAGTGACGCAACTTAGTTACGCTGCGGTAGACTTAGTTGAGGAATGAAGTGGGGGAGCGGTGTGTAAGGATTGGACGGATTAAAGCTGCCCCGACCAGTTTTCTCGAGTGGCGACTTTTCAATGTTTCTGATTATACATTACTCGTACTTTACGGTCTTTACGATGTAAACCTTCCAATTTTCAATACAAGCGTACCATTCCGCAGGGTCTGGTCCGTTTCGCCAGTTCTCAATATGACGCATCAGATCCTGGCAATCGATTCGCTCACCTGACGAACTACAGCGTTAACAAGCACAGTCGAACCTATCGACCATCACAGCAGGACGGTTCGGGTCACAAATGGAGCCTACAGGCACTGTGGACTAGGCTGCGTTCAGAGGGTCGTAACCCTCTGGCTGTGTGGGAATCTGTGAAACTGGTTGTGCTCAAAGCTCTGCTCAGCGGCCAGGCTCACATAGCCAATCAGGTGCGGCTGCTCTGCAGACGGTCCTGCTGCGCTCACGAACTATTCGGATTTGACATACTCTTGGATGAAGACCTGCGGCCCTGGCTGCTTGAGGTTGGCTATTTGAATTAAATTGACTGTTCAAATATGCTAGCAAAATCATTTCTACTATAGACGTGGTACATTAAATTTCGTAAATAAACGTTAGTTACGTAAATTTCTAGGTGCAATTAGTCCGATTCCTGCGCCAGAATGCCGTTACGTCACATTAATTTGGCGTTCGCGAAATTGACACCCGTGAGCATCAACCTTTCAAGGCGCAGAGTGTAAAGTTCCGGACGATCAAAGAGAGTTAAGGCTCATTCACACTGCCATCAAATGAGCAATCAAATCCTACGACAATTGTACGTACAAAGGAATCGAATTTGATGTACAGGTTGTGTCACCACACGAAATTTGACCTCATTTGATGGCGGTGTGAACGAGCCTTAGTATTTCTTTAACGTCACCTTAAGTTCAGTTTATTTTGTGTTTAGGATTTTAAAAGGGAGATACTCGTAATTCGTACGAGCGCAAGGTTCTTAGTAGACAGCGGAGACAAGCAAGTAACCAAGTAACTCCAGTATGAAACTCATGACTTTCGTATCTCGTATGTGTTTCTACAAGCGTATTTATCTGGCTCTCTAAGTGCTTTATTGTCAGAAGTCAATTCTACGACAATTGACTGCCAGCAATAAAGGTTGATAATGTTATAGGTCAATTGGCAATGTTCCCCATTAAAACAGTTCCCCTTTTGGTGGGTTTGAACAGGCTTCTCTCAAGCGTTAGGTGACACCGATTTTACTCAGGCGATGTGTTCCTTACTACCAAGACCTACTTAGTAATCAAGGAACAATCACTTCTAGCTACTTTGCTAGGCAACCCAGTTATCAAATGAAGGTATCTGTTACCTTGAGTCCGGTTTGAGAGATCTCCTTGTAGTTTTCGTCCAATGAGTTGTTCTCGCAATCTGTTGCGTTCCTGTCCTTCAGGAAGTGTAGACGTCTAGAATCGGTCGATCTGGTCCTGTATCTTTTTTTGCTTCCGCTGAAGTTGTTTCCGGCCGGTGTCTGCAGTCAGGACCAATCAGAGGCCTCGTATCAACAATGGGTACCCTGCGCCGAACTGCGGTTTCACTAAAGCCTTCTCCTTCTAGTAGTGCCTCCCTGCACTCTAGGTATTGCTCCGGGTAGTCCTTCGGGCGACTACGGCCAATGGAGTCACAAATGGACTCCAGAGTCTCAATAGACTCTAACACTATCACAATAGTGAGTCGACTCAAACAACGGGCGCAAATGATCAAGGCTTACCGCAACAACTTGACCGAGTCTCGATTGACTTGGTGATCAGGAAGTCTTCCTAAAGCTTCCTCTTCGGAGCTCCTCCAGTCGTCGGGAGTTGGCTCCTGGTCCGCTTCGGACCACTTGTATTTATAGGCAAATGGACCTCTCTCGAGGTAGTCCATCACTTTTTCGTAAATGTCAAAAGGTCACGCCTTGGTTGCTGTCAAGCCGGACAGGGTAGAAAGTTAAGCAACTAGTCTAGTGTAAGCGCGCGTGATTGGTTACCGTAGCTGAGCTATTTTTAGATACCTTTGATTGGTTCATCCGGGTGCAAGCCGAATGATGAATTGTAGGTGGGGTTTGAACTGACAAATGTAGGTCCCACGTGACCAATGATGAATCGCAGATGGGGTTTGAACTGACAATTGTAGGTCACGCATGATTGGTGGGTTGCTAAAAATAACATGCCCGAGTTTTCTCTCTTTTGATTGGTTGATTAAAAAATATATATGGTTCAACGCTTATTCTTATACATGCTACTTGTCTTACTACTATGTAAGTAGCGCGTTAACAATTTTATCACTTTTTTGAGGAAGGTAGAACACTCTACACAGGCCCTCCCAAAAGTTACAAGACCCATAAGCCCCATCCTCAAAATAAGTACATTTGACCACCGCTTTTTGCTGAACCATTTCGACGCCCTTTCACATCGCCAGGTGAATGTGTCGCCTTCGTTGAACACGGATACACAGCTGGACAACCGCATCAAGGATGCGGTCATTGCGGACGCGTTGCGGCTCGCCGGGTTCCGACTGCCGCCAGGCGCGCAGGACCCGGAGCTCAGCAGCTTCGACAGCGACGACTATGACAGCGATGAAGGCGGCAGCGGCGGCAAAGAGAAGTCACCTGCTGGACCTGCTGCCGAGTTGGACATTGGTGGGTGGCTACTGCAATTCTGCTCGCAGTTAAATGTGTCCAGACGATCTGCCTAAGTTAGGACGATTCTCTCTTTGACAAGGGCGATTATCATTTGGGTAGAGGCGATTCTCATTTGGGTAGAGGCGATTCTCATTTGGGTAGAGGCGATTCTCATTTTGGTAAAGACGATTCTCATTTTGGTAGAGGCGATTCTCATTTTGGTTGAGGCGATTCTCATTTTAGTAAAGGCGATTCTCATTTTGGTTGAGGCGATTCTCATTTTGGTTGAGGCGATTCTCATTTTGGTTGAGGCGATTCTCATTCTGGTTGAGGTGATTCTCATTTTGGTAAAGGCGATTCTCATTTGGGTAAAGGCGATTCTCATTTTGGTTAAGGCGATTCTCATTCTGGTTGAGGCGATTCTCATTTTGGTTGAGGCGATTCTCATTTTGGTTGAGGCGATTCTCATTCTGGTTGAGGTGATTCTCATTTTGGTAAAGGCGATTCTCATTTGGGTAAAGGCGATTCTCATTTTGGTTAAGGCGATTCTCATTCTGGTTGAGGCGATTCTCATTTTGGTAAAGGCGATTCTCATTTGGGTAGAGGCGATTCTCATTTGGGTAAAGGCGATTCTCATTTTGGTTGAGGCGATTCTCATTTTGGTTGAGGCGATTCTCATTTTAGTTGAGGCGATTCTCATTTTGGTTGAGGCGATTCTCATTTGGGTAGAGGCGATTCTCATTTGGGTAGAGGCGATTCTCATTTTGGTAGAGGCGATTCTCATTTGGGTAGAGGCGATTCTCATTTGGGTAGAGGCGATTCTCATTTGGGTAAAGGCGATTCTCATTTTGGTAGAGGCGATTCTCATTTGGGTAGAGGCGATTCTCATTTGGGTAGAGGCGATTCTCATTTGGGTAAAGGCGATTCTCATTTGGGTAAAGGCGATTCTCATTGTATTCGCAGGCCTGCCACCAACTGGAAGACCCTCGACCAGCGGCGCCCCCAGAACCGTGGCAGCCGCGCCGCCCTCATCGCCCAGCCATTCGTCTTCTCGCCTTGCCGACGACGAGCGCGCAAAACGCGCCTTCTTTTGCGCGCCCAGCTGGCGCCGGCGCCTGCCACGCCTGCTAGACGGTCCGCTGACGCCGCGCGACCTTCGCTGTCTGACGCGCGCAGTCGATGAATATCAACGACGCGGCGGTTTCGAGAGGCTGGCACCGGCTGGCGGAGATCTGGGGCTCCGGTGCCTGTCCTGCTGCGGCGGGAGGCCGAGCTACTCCAGCCTGCTGCTGCACGCCTTCGTCAGCAGGTATTTGTTGACTTGGCTCAGGTTAAGTAGGCTGTACTCAAGACACTTGAAAAACAAAAGTTCACGTGTTACGTTATTGCCAACTGTGTACTCTTATAAGGGACTGTTGAATCTCGACAGTCTTTGTGCCTGAAAAGGGCCGTTTTCATAAAAATATTTAGCTTAATCATTAAACCTACAAAACAGACAGTAGCATCTAAAATTTTCCAAGTGCCCAGAAATAGCCGTTTTAGTTCGAATATTTAGCCTAATCATTGAAACCACAAATGAGACAGTAGTATCTGATATTTTCCAAGTGCCCAGAAAGAGCCGTTTTAGTCAAAATATTTTATTTAGCCTAATCATTGAATCCACAAATGAGACAGTAGTGTCTGAAATTTTCCAAGTGCCCAAAAAGGGCCGTTTTTTTAATTTTCTATTTTGTTTTAAACCAAACAACCATGCAGGTACGGCCACGCTGGAAAAGAAGGCATCAACTTGCTGGTTGCCGGCTGCCGTGCGGGGTTGCACATGACCTCGGATACGACCGACAGACAACTGTGGAGCCCGCCAGCGGGTCTGCGCTGAGCGATAGTCACGTGACTGGATTTTTTTACAGGTAGAAAATAATTGGCGCCCCGGCAAAACGTCTACGGCGACATCGCCGCACAACCAGCTCTGAGGCAATTTTATCCCATGGAATCTCAATTCTACCCCATGGAATCTCAATTCTACCCCATGGAATCTCAATTCTACCCCATGGAATCTCAATTCTACCCCATAGAATCTCAATTCTACCCCATAGTATCTCAATTCTACCCAATAGAATCTCAATTCTACCCCATACTATCTCAATTCTACCCCATGGAATCTCACCCCATAGAATCTCAATTTTACCCCATGGAATCTCAATTCTACCCCATGGAGTCTCACCCCATAGAATCTCAATTCTACCCCATAGAATCTCAATTCTACCCCATGGAATCTCAATTCTACCCCATAGAATCTCAATTCTACCCCATAGAATCTCAATTCTACCCCATGGAATCTCAATTCTACCCCATGGAATCTCACCCCTACAATCTCAATTCTACCCCATGGAATCTCAATTCTACCCCATAAAATCTCAATTCTACCCCATGGTATTTCAATTCTACCCCATAGAATCTCAATTCTACCCCATAGAATCTCAATTCTACCCCATAAAATCTCAATTCTACCCCATGGAATCTCAATTCTACCCCATGGAATCTCAATTCTACCCCATAAAATCTCAATTCTACCCCATGGAATCTCAATTCTACCCCATGGAATCTCAATTCTACCCCATGGAATCTCAATTCTACCCCATGGAGTCTCAATTCTACCCCATAGAATCTCAATTCTACCCCATGGAATCTCAATTCTACCCCATGGAATCTCACCCCCTACAATCTCAATTCTACCCCATGGAATCTCAATTCTACCCCATAGAATCTCAATTCTACCCCATGGAATCTCACCCCCTACAATCTCAATTCTACCCCATGGAATCTCAATTCTACCCCATAAAATCTCAATTCTACCCCATGGAATCTCAATTCTACCCCATGGAATCTCAATTCTACCCCATGGAATCTCAATTCTACCCCATGGAATCTCAATAGAATTTCACTTCTATCGAAATTCTTTCGAACCGAAATTATAGTTAAACCACAATCGGTATTTTATTCTAGAAAGCAAGAGTCTAAATAATTTTGCTACATCTATATTTTTTGTATTGTAAAACTTCAAAATAGATTTAGTTTTCGATGCTTTTGTATTTGTACTATAAGTAACAAAACGCAGACATATTGCTGTGTTTTGCTGTCACATGATAGGCATTTATTGCTTGCTCAATTCTACTATGAATTTAACATCTGCTTTTTTAAACAGATTTTTTGCCCTGTATTCTCTTACAGAGCAGTTTTAACTTGTCTATGCTTAATCAATTTAATATAACTTTAGTTACGAGCGTATGTCTTTTGGTCCTGCTATTGAATATTAATATCAATATTTTAGGAACGCGAGGTATATCGACTTGCAAAACAATTTCAATGATATATTTATTTTGCTATGGTGTTCTTTTTTTAATGTTTTATACTATCTTTTAAAGTATTTTCTGACCTGAAACTATTTTCTCGGTTCTGGTGACTACTTTAAGGGAAATGAGGTTTGTTTTAATGTCAACCTACTCTCCCCCTCCTCTGCTCTCCCTCTTCCCAATCATCTGCTCTCCCTCTTCCCCCTCCTCTGCTCTCCCTCTTCCCCCTCCTCTGCTCTCCCTCTCCCCCCGCCTCTGCTCTCCCTCTTCCCAATCCTCTGCTCTCCCTTTTCCCCCTCCTCTGCTCTCCCTCTCCCCCGCCTCTGCTCTCCCATTCCCTCTCTCCGTCTCCCCCCGCCTCTGCTCTCCCTCTTCCCCCTCCTCTGCTCTCCCTTCCACCCGCCTCTGCTCTCCCATTCCCTCTCTCCGTCTCCCCCCGCCTCTGCTCTCCCTCTTCCCCCTCCTCTGCTCTCCCTTCCACCCGCCTCTGCTCTCCCATTCCCTCTCTCCCTCTCCCCCCGCCTCTGCTCTCCCATTCCCTCTCTCCGTCTCCCCCGCCTCTGCTCTCCCATTCCCTCTCTCCGTCTCCCCCCGCCTCTGCTCTCCCTCTTCCCCCTCCTCTGCTCTCCCTTCCACCCGCCTCTGCTCTCCCATTCCCTCTCTCCCTCTCCCCCCGCCTCTGCTCTCCCATTCCCTCTCTCCCTCTCCCCCCGCCTCTGCTCTCCCATTCCCTCTCTCCCTCTCACCCCGCCTCTGCTCTCCCATTCCCTCTCTCCCTCTTCCCCCTCCTCTGCTCTCCCTCTCCCACTCTCCCTCTTCCCCCGCCTCTGCTCTCCCTCTCCCACTCTCCCTCTTCCCCCGCCTCTGCTCTCCCTCTCTCACCCTCCCTCACCCCTCTCCTTTCCCCTCTGCTCTTCCCACTATCCTCCTCTCGCCTCTGTCTTCTCCTCTCCCCTTATTTTCTCTTTTTGCTCGCCTCACCCCTCTCTTCCTTTCTTTCTACTCACGCAGAAATTTTTACATTTCCTTATTTGGTGCCGCTCCCAACTACTGATGCGGAGAATTTTCTGCACAGAATTCTGTAAACAGTTTTGCTTAGACCACAAGTCTTGATGGGGACTGCTGTTGAGAACTAGCTACACAATCCATTTTTTCATTGTCTTGAAAACCTCCGCATCTTCCGCTGCGGAGAGTCTTCTGGCAACATTAAAACTCTGACTCTAAGCTTTTGCTGGTTGGGAAAGTATCAACTGCATGAGAGATCGGTCTTGAAAAACAATGTTTTTTCATTTTTTTGTTTGAGTCAAAAGCAGCTACACTAGAGCAGCACGCCACGCTTCAAATAACAGCAGCTGTTGAATTACTGACTGAAGAAATTTAGGAGTGATGCAGCAGCTCGCATATGGAGAAAGATCACAACTGCAAGGTGTGAGGTCTAACGAGTAAAATCCTCCGCTAGAAGTGCGCTGTTTATTAGCGGCGGATGTGTTGAATTTGGAGGGCTAAACTAGCTCATTGTGGGTGTTGAATCGGGAGGGCTAAAACCTCAGGGAGTGTTGAATCCCCAGAGCTAAAACCTCAAGGAGTGTTGAATCCCCAGAGCTAAAACCTCAAGGAGTGTTGAATCCTCAGAGCTAAAACCTCAGGGAGTGTTGAATCCCCAGAGCTAAAACCTCAAGGAGTGTTGAATCCCCAGAGCTAAAACCTCAAGGAGTGTTGAATCCTCAGAGCTAAAACCTCAGGGAGTGTTGAATCCTCAGAGCTAAAACATCAGGGAGTGTTGAATCCCCAGAGCTAAAACCTCAGGGAGTGTTGAATCCTCAGAGCTAAAACCTCAGGGAGTGTTGAATCCTCAGAGCTAAAACCTCAGGGAGTGTTGAATCCCCAGAGCTAAAACCTCAGGGAGTGTTGAATCCCCAGAGCTAAAACCTCAGGGAGTGTTGAATCCTCAGAGCTAAAACCTCAAGGAGTGTTGAATCCCCAGAGCTAAAACCTCAGGGAGTGTTGAATCCCGAGAGCTAAAACCTCAGGGAGTGTTAAATCCCCAAAGCTAAAACCTCAGGGAGTGTTGAATCCCCAGAGCTAAAACCTCAGGGAGTGTTGAATCCCCAGAGCTAAAACCTCAGGGAGTGTTGAATCCCCAGAGCTAAAACCTCAGGGAGTGTTGAATCCTCAGAGCTAAAACCTCAAGGAGTGTTGAATCCTCAGAGCTAAAACCTCAAGGAGTGTTGAATCCTCAGAGCTAAAACCTCAAGGAGTGTTGAATCCCCAGAGCTAAAACCTCAGGGAGTGTTGAATCCTCAGAGCTAAAACCTCAAGGAGTTCAGTTCTTGGCTCCGAAGTCTTGTCTACGCTGCAAAAAATACGGTGTTTTTCTTAGCCAATGGAAGCTATTTTACAGTAAGAGCTATCTGAAGTCAAACGCCTGTCATACACACTGTAAATGCAAAGCCAATTTCCAACTGCAGCTAAACCTGTTTTTGGAAACACTCTCACCTGGATAATCATGTATCAGATAGTTAAAGTTGTATCTTCGATTATTTTGTTAATCTCTGGCTGGCCCCCGGCTCTGACAGAGTCATGCTTTGAAGTTCAAGAACTCAAAGCCTGCCCTGATTGCTTGAACAGCCTGCCTGCCAAGACGGCAATACCCAAACACCTCTGTTGGATAACAAAACTGCAAAAAGAAATTGAATCTGAAAAAATTGGGGCCGTCGGTCAAATCCTTTCAAATGTTAGCTCGGGAGATTGTCACCTTCTAACTAGCGAGTGCCCTCTAAAGTGCCTAACAAAGCCGTCCGTGGAACTGCTGGAGTCCTGGCTCCCGTGTCGGACACCCGATGCTCCAACCGTGCCTCATCACCTGGTCTTCACCATCAAAGCTGGAGTTGGCCACAAAGCCTGGAACTCTTTCGTTACGGCATCTGGCAATGAGCACGTCCTATCGGTGGAGAGTGAGAACTCAGCTGCTGGACAGCCGGATGTGTTCCGATCGGATGCGTTGGACAATTTGAACGAATTGAAGAACCATCTACACATACGGGAGTTTCGCGTGGTCGTTTACAAGTCAAACACTCCAGTTATCCGGCTGACTTTTGACGCTTCCAAGCCAGGACTCACGCTGCAGAACTGGTTCGCGCCAGATGGTCTCAAATCGAGCTGGCCCGTAGTTGACATTGCCAACAGGAAGTTCAACTATTTTGCCGTGGCTGGTCACGTGTCCACTAGATCTGGATGGAGCCACGAGCGCAGATTTTTCATCAACTACAACTACGGCGGTGTTTGCTCAACTGACGCTGGAGTGCTAATGGTGATGGACACTGACGACGTCTGCGACTTTGCCAAGGGCAACTTCACCGCTGCGCCAAGGATTCTGTTCACGACTAGCTCGACTGGTCACTGGAATACGGATGTCCAGCGAGCGGACAGGCTGTCCATCTTTGTGGCCTAGGCCGGCAAGGACGCTGAACTCGCAAATCTCGAAACACTGCGAAATGCATTGGCGAGATGGGAAGTCTTCTGCAGTTGTTTAGCATTCAATTCCCAACAACTCCGACCTTCTTTTAGCAACTACGAGTACAGAATGTGTTTTTCCCAGATGCATTCAAAAGTTTGTCAAAAAATATTAAAGATCGGCAACGCTTAAAATACTGTCCGTGTTTTCTAAACTGCTTTAGAAAAATTGTTTTTTTTACATATAAAGCCCCGAATGTAAGCTTGATTAGCTAACCCATGAATGCAACTCGGATATAACACCAATGGTTTCTAATTAACAAGTCCTTGAAGGGTAAGAAACAGATATTTCTTTTAAATCTGAAGACTTTCTATCTCGCCAAAATTGGCCGCGAGCGTCCTACTATTATTAGTTTTCAATGGTGGCAAGATGATGTAACACTTTAACTCTAGGAGTTTGTGTGGAACTCCCATATTATATTATTTCCTAATTAGGTTGCAATTACTGGACAAGAAATAGCAATATACCTGTAAAATTTTATTTGGTTTATCTGAGCTAATTTAATCCGTTTCCTAATATTTATAATTTTCAGAAAACTAATAATTGCAGAAAAGACACAAGAATTAGCGATAGCGCGTGTTTCTCAACGGGTTTATAAGTTTATTTTTATCGAAACGAGTTTTACAAAAGAAAATTAAAAGAAATCCTTTTTCGGGTGAAATATTGCTATCAATTATTTAACTATTTTTTTAAATAGGAAAATGAGTCATACATCATGGCTATAGTTCTAAATAACACAAATGACTAGAATTCTATGCTGTGAAAAATTTGTTCGTGTAGCGACCCCTAATCAATTCTTGTTTGACACCGCCGTCAATTTAGCACTAAAAAGTCGACAATGCGAGAAGTAATTTTTCAGCGATCATTTTATTGTTGACTTTGTGCAAAAAATTAGGGAGTTCTAAAAATGTACCACGTTCGCGCCTTCTCTTTTGTCCTTATATTGTATAATATTTCCCTCAATCTTCTTAAACATTTATATTTCTGTCAAATTTCTGATAGCTATCAATATTTTACTCCGCAGTGTAACGTTCATGAGGACGTGTTGAAAACGTTTTAGAAATTTTAATTGGTCCTACCTACCTAGCGACTAACCATTCTTACTCTATGAATTTTAACAACACTGAATTTAAATGTTATTATTTCTCTTCAAAATAAAAGAAAATTCTAATTTTTGGCTTTTCGATTCGTTAAAACGAAACAATTTTTTATGAATTAAACGCAAAATTATTGGTAAACATTTCAACTTACTGTCAATCAAATATAAAGAAAATTCTTGTAAAACCGGATGCAGAAATCTTCTGACGTGTGTATCTTAGCTGCTATCTAAGTTACTGCTTCAACAAATTATTTTAAATGTAAATTGTTGCCTGTCTACTGACAGTAATCGATTCAGAAACAATTTTTAAAAAGTTCTTTATGATCGTGCTATTAGCTCGTATAAGTACAAAACTGCAAATTCATCAGTGAGTGGCTACCCGTAAATGAAACAACTTTCAAGACTTCTCAACCCATATGTACTCTAAAATGTACTCGATTTGGTTTAGTAGCTAGTTGAAATGCATTTTATAGAGGATTTTTTAGTGTTTTTAGAGACATAATGTTCGCGAATCTCAAAGCAACTCGAGAGGAAAATTCAATTAGTTAAACAAATATGCACAGCGCGCGCAATTTTTGCTGATGCAAATCCGCTAACAAAGCTTTGATGTAGATTGGATGAGGGTTGTATTGCACCCACCCAGTGCATGCAAAAGCTAGCTAAATAACAACGCCGGAAATTGGAAGAATTTTTTAAATTAATCACAGCGGACAGGTAGGAGAGGAGGGGAGCCGAGATATAGAGAGGTACTGCATGGGCATCAAGCCGTGTTGAGCGCTCTTCAGACTTCGAGTATAGCTATGGTAGTGAACGCCTTATACCTGCTAGACCTCCGGCATCTCATCATTATCCTGACCAAAGCTCCTTGCTGCTACCCTTAACTGTCAACAAAATATTGAAGGAAATTTGTCTAATATTGCCTTTCTCTCCTCCATCGTATTTTGCTTGTCTCCACCTGTGTCTTGACCAGGTTTTCTAATCCAGATTAGTAAATCCAGTTACCAATTAATTCTGTTTTTGTGTACTTCGATCAACCCTATACTGTACTCCTATGCAGCCAAGGGTTAAAAAAAGAGTTATAGTTAGTTATAGGATCCGTTTATAGCGTGCTTTGATGACCCTGATTGGGGTGCTTGAAAAACTATCAGAATTGTAGTGCCTGTAAAAATGCGACTAGCGCAATAAATGGCAATTATTTTTACACTTTGTACGTACATTTTTCATTTCTTATCAATCAACTATTGCCCGATGGTAAATGAATAGGAGCTATAATCATGGTAACGAAAATGTATAATTGTCTAAATTAAATTAATGCTTTTGTGGAAATTAAATGCAAAAAGGTACACAAGCCACAGGTGAGTATATATGGCGATCAATGAATTTATGGCGTACATACTAAGCAAAAATTCCACAAGATGGATGTCAACCATCCAATCTTCACTATACTATGTGTTTAACCTAGCTATCCTATGTCCAAGGATCTAACTGTACAAGGCCCCAAAGGGTTTCCAAATTGTTATTAATAAAATACTGCGCTTTTGTATAAACAAGCCTTTTCGTCATTAAGAAGCCTTTGTAATCGTTTTGTCCTTGTTTGTGTGTGCCCCAGAAGAGGGGCGAATTTGCTAGTACATTTACGACCTGGAAGAAAAAAAAAGCATTTAGAAAAAAGGTTTTTTGCAGGTTTTAAAAACTATAAGATGCTGCAATTGCTCAATTTGGGTCGCTGCAACAAGTGACCAGCTCACTTTGGGTCGCTGCAACAAGTGACCAGCTCACTTTGGGTCGCTGCAACAAGTGACCAGCTCACTTTGGGTCGCTGCAACAAGTGACCAGCTCACTTTGGGTCGCTGCAACAAGTGGCCAGCTCACTTTGGGTCGCTGCAACAAGTGACCAGCTCACTTTGGGTCGCTGCAACAAGTGACCAGCTCACTTTGGGTCGCTGCAACAAGTGACCAGCTCACTTTGGGTCGCTGCAACAAGTGACCAGCTCACTTTGGGTCGCTGCAACAAGTGACCAGCTCACTTTGGGTCGCTGCAACAAGTGACCAGCTCACTTTGGGTCGCTGCAACAAGTGACCAGCTCACTTTGGGTCGCTGCAACAAGTGACCAGCTCACTTTGGGTCGCTGCAACAAGTGACCAGCTCACTTTGGGTCGCTGCAACAAGTGACCAGCTCACTTTGGATCGCTGCAACAAGTGACCAGCTCACTTTGGGTCGCTGCAACAAGTAACCAGCTCACTTTGGGTCGCTGCAACAAGTGACCAGCTCACTTTGGGTCGCTGCAACAAGTGACCAGCTCACTTTGGGTCGCTGCAACAAGTGACCAGCTCACTTTGGGTCGCTGCAACAAGTGGCCAGCTCACTTTGGGTCGCTGCAACAAGTGACCAGCTCACTTTGGGTCGCTGCAACAAGTAACAAGCTAGTATGCACATGCTTACTGGGTAGGTTTTGTTTGACCTCAAGCTTGATTGCTCATCGTGCATAAATGTACTTCTAGTGAGTCAACCCATCACATGGTAGGACGTTTTTACTGTCAATTCAAGTAGGCCCTCCTTGAGTGAAAGCACTTACCTAAGTAGCTGAACGTCTCCTGAGCCAGGTCCTATGTTACTGCAGTATGTTTGACTTAATTCGACTATGATAGCAGCTTGTCTCAGATAGATAATTACCTGCAGCTGTTTAATTACTACGTCTACTGGTGAAAGTCCAGAAAAGGATGAAGACAGCTATAGAGAAAGTAATGAGCAACACATGCGCTCCCACGAAAAAACATAGGAACACAACCCTCCGTCTGCCACCAACTCATCTTTTAACTGAAGCCGGTTCTGCCTCAGTTACCAAAATTATGCTCAAAATTGCAGGTTTTCATCCGTGCGAGAGATAGCTGGCGAAAGAGACGACGAGAGGGAGCTGGAATGGGAGGAGAAGGAGTGGAGAGCAGCAAAGCCAGGGGTTGGTTCGCATCTCGATCAGCCCTGCCCAGCCTCCGTTTTACCTCCATCGTTCTCTCTCCCCTCTCCCATCTTCTTCCCTCTATTTTGACTGATTTATATTCCACTGGCCGGCTGCAACTGCAACTGCAAAGGCAGAACACACACAGCATTCGAGACTAAAAAAGAAGCAGAAATACAGCAACAGAGGGAGAAGCGCTGTTATTGTTGAGTCCGTCAAACTGCATTGATAAATAGTAACTATAATAGACCCATATAAGGGGTCTGTTATAAAATATCAAAAAAGCGAGCGACCAAATTGGCGCTCATCAATGCATCCGGCTCGGTCGCTCAGCAGTAGCAGCTCCGTACACCTGTTGAACCATCCGCTGAGTCCCCGCAACTCTCGCTCGCCGAGTCCTTCAGGCCAGCAGCAGCAGCAGCAGCAACAACAGCAGCAGCGACCACCGATTATTCGCGTTAATGCAGTCTCGAACCAGACCGACTTTTCAACAGGAGATGTCGCTCCCAGCCACCAGCTCGGCTCCGATCCGCTAGGCGAGTTCGCGACACAACTCGGCAGCTTCAAGTCAAAGCGCTGCCGGCTGCAGGCCACCTCAGCTTCGACCAGCCAGCCACCGCTTGAGGAAGCTGATGAAGACGAAGAGGAGTCTGCAGGAGCATCTGCGGCTTCGGCAATGTGTGAGAATTCCCAGTTGCTGCAGGACGCCTGGGACTGGTGGTGGAACGCGCCAGAGACTGCCATCGTTGGCACCACCGACAGCGACGCTAGCGACGATGGTCACTGCAGCTGGGGCTCGTCCACTGCCACCTACTCGGAGCGCAACTTCTGGCTGTCGTCGGCAGAGAAAACCGAGGACGAAGCAGGTGGGGCTGTCAAGGTGGAAAAGTCAGCGGTTGAAGCAAAACCCGCTAGCAATGCTGGTGATGCAGTGGACCCGGGTTCGACTCCCAGGCGGTTGGCCAGTTTTGTGCACCAGCGCTTGGTGCGGCTCGTCTCTGGCGCCTCGGAGGAAGCGCCAGCGCCGCCACCGCCAACACCTCGAAGTCCGGCTGGGGTGGCCGAGTTACCGACTCGCCTGCGGCGGCCGCTGCTGAAGAAGGCAGCCACGGACTCTGAGTCACAGGTAAGATAGAAAGATGGATAGATAGATAGATAGATAGATAGATAGATAGATAGATAGATAGATAGATAGATAGATAGATAGATAGATAGATAGATAGATAGATAGATAGATAGATAGATAGATAGATAGATAGATAGATAGATAGATAGATAGATAGATAGATAGATAGATAGATAGATAGATAGATAGATAGATAGATAGATAGATAGATAGATAGATAGATAGATAGATAGATAGATAGATAGATAGATAGATAGATAGATAGATAGATAGATAGATAGATAGATAGATAGATAGATAGATAGATAGATAGATAGATAGATAGATAGATAGATAGATAGATAGATAGATAGATAGATAGATAGATAGATAGATGGATAGATAGATAGATAGATAGATAGATAGATAGATAGATAGATAGATAGATAGATAGATAGATAGATAGATAGATAGATAGATAGATAGATAGATAGATAGATAGATAGATAGATAATGCGAAATGAAACCACGCACACAGTTGAAGCAAATTCACAATTTCTTTAATTCTAAGAAAAGAACCGAATTTTCGACCTAAACAGGGTCTTCGTCAGGGTATATTGTAAATAAAAAACTGTGAAAAAAGGGCAAATTAAAACAGAGTTAAATATTTATAGTGAGTATAGAAAGACGCGAATAAAATAAAATAATCAATATGGTTGGGCGGGCACGTTGCAACGCGTGTGTACATCTGTACATCTAGTGCTCATCTGAAAAGAGGTTTGAGTTTCGGGCCTGACCATTAGTTACGGCGGGCAGATTGGATGGACATAGAATGTCCTTTAATGAGCGTGAGCGAGTATAGGCAGCCACCGTATCCAGCTCTGCAGCGTGGTTCGAAATGGCCGTGCGAATTTGATGAACAATTCGCCCAGAGTGGTCCGTGAAAGGGATCACTATTGGGATGCAGGCGTCTTTTTCAGTGATGACGGTGTTTAAGCCTGCTGGAGTCTGGGTCTGTAGTAAAGCGATGAGCTTCTGCTCCATATTCCTCCGCCTGCGTTGAGCGCCCTCTTTAGTGGTCAGGCACTCAGTACTGAGGTACCACAGACCCATAAAGCGGAGGTCCTGAATACTGTGGTTTGGTGACCGAAAGTGCCTGGAGATTGGGGTGTCTTTAGCCAGTCTAATGTCGCTCAGGTGAGCCTGAAGTCTGACTTTAAGAGCGCCTCCAGTCTCACCTACGTAGATACAGCGGTCATTGCAAGTCTTGCACAGAATGGCATACACCACATTCCTGGAGTCACAGCGGACTTTTTGACAAATTTTGTAAATCATTTTTGTAGCGCTGGACCCTAAACAAACTTGGCCAAAATTCCCGTGCTCTCTGCAAGGACGGCAGCTTAGATTGCCACAATCCTGGAAGCCGAACTCCCACCGACCATCAATGTAGAGGCCCAGCTGGATGAGGGCAGATTTTTTAGAATCCCTGATTAAGCGGACAGAATATCCTTGTTTCTTCAGGATGCTTGTTAAGCTGCTGCTGGCCTCATCGAAGTCTTCTTTAAATGTGCAACGGCGAGCGTAACGGAGGAACTGAGATTTCAGTATACCTTTGAAAGTGTGCTTTGGGTGAAAAGACCCCGGATTTAAAAGCTGACGTGAATCGGTGGGTTTGAAGTAGATTGAGCACGAAAGTCCCTTTTTGTTGCCTTCGTCAGTCAGACTGACACAGCAGTCCAGGAAGTGAACCTTCTCTCTGCTGTATTGCATCGTGAGTCGGATGTTGCAATCGAACTCATTCAGATGCTTGTGCATCTCCTTTAGTTCGTCTTCAGTGCCGACGAAGACCATAAAAATGTCGTCAATGTAGCGCTTGAAGAAACGAGGGGTAAACGGAGCAGTTTCTAAAGCTTTGGATTCCCAGGCAGACATAAATATGTTGGCGTAGGATGGCGCAAAGGCCTTTCCCATGCTTGTGCCTTTGATTTGAAGGTAGCGCGTGTCGTTGAAAACAAAATCATTTTTGTTCAAGTTAATGTCCAGGAGCGCAAGAAGATGGTTATCTGGCCTTGAGGTTTGGGGAAATGTTTGAAAGGCATCTCTAATGGCGTCCATCCCCTTATCAGTGGGAATATTGGTGTACAGGGATTCAACATCCATTGTAACCAGAAAGACATTTTCGTCTTTTTCAAAAGTCAAATCATTAATAGCCGCTTGAAAGTGGTCCGTGTCTCGGATGAAGGAGTCTTGTTCCTTAGCGATCGGCTGTAGGAAGAGATCGATAAATTTGGCGCTCATGTAGCTTTCCGAGCTGCAGTCCGAGACAATGGGTCTCCCAGGAGGCACTCCAGGAGTAGGCCATTCTTCGGGATCCTTATGGATTTTTGGTAAAAGGTAGAAAATTCGATCTCTTGGAATAGTTGGCGGAATCAGTTGCGAGTATTGATGATTAGTAATTATCTTTTCTTCTTTAAGATCTTGAAAAATGGCTTTGATAATGGCACTGGTCTGGGCGCTCATTGCAGTGTCAAGGGGTTGGTAGAAGGTCCTGTTGGAGAGCTGCCTGTTAGCTTCCAGTATGTAATCAGTTCGATTCAAAACGACCATATTGCTGCCCTTGTCGGCAGGTTTAATGACGATACTGCTATTGTCTCGAAGAGTCTTCAGTGCCATTCTCTGCTGCTCCTGAAGGTTTGGCTTGTTGTGTATGATTCTTGGAATTCTAATCCTGTCAAGGCTTTCAAAAAGGTCTCTGTGAGAGCGCCATTTGTCCAAGTTAATGTTGGGGATCAAAGCTCGGCCAGTATAAGGGATGCGCGGGGTGAAAGCACACGTGCGACGCTGAAGCAGGGAGTTAAGAACTATTCTCTGCTTGAAAACCTTGATGGAGTCAGAAAGGACGCTGGACCCCATAACAATTGGGGCTGGCACAAAGTTCTTCCCCATTCCTAAAATTTCGGTTTCGCAGTCAGAAAGACGATAATTCGATAAGTTCAAGACTTGGTTGCTAGCCGCATTCCTAAAACCTACAAGTTTTTTTGCACTTTGCCGTAGACAATCCTGAAGACCTCCAAGGCCGATTGGTCAGATAGTGTGACCTTGTCTGACAGGAAGGTCAAACCCTGTCTGGGTAGTGACATGTGCCCCTTCTGGTTGAGATTCTGGGCATGGCGGTTCAATTTTTCCACGTTGCTTCGGACGCTGTCCGTTGCCTCGGCATCCACCACTGAGTCAAGTGTGTAGATGTTTGCCTCTGGAAAGGCCTTGCGACAATGATTCACGATTGTCGTGAGCTGTTTGTCGAGGACACCTTCAAATTGTCTCGACAGGTCATGACCACAAGGGAAGAGAATGACCGCTTTGACAGATGAGCTAGGGTTTTTCAACTGCTCACGCAACACCCTGATTAGGTTCTCAGCGCGTAGATTCGGAAAAATTTCAAATTGTACATCTGGGTGCGCTTGCCCGGGCTCAGAGAGACTCTCATCGCCGATCGCGATCGTTGACTTTTCGATAGGGGTCAGTTAGATAGATAGATAGATAGATAGATAGATAGATAGATAGATAGATAGATAGATAGATAGATAGATAGATAGATAGATAGATAGATAGATAGATAGATAGATAGATAGATAGATAGATAGATAGATAGATAGATAGATAGATAGATAGATAGATAGATAGATAGATAGATAGATAGATAGATAGATAGATAGATAGATAGATAGATAGATAGATAGATAGATAGATAGATAAATAGAGAGGTATATAACGCACGCAGCACCAACCAGAGAGCACCCAAGTCTATAAAAGTACATAAGCGGGTGCCTTCTCAAACACCCTGGATGTTTACAGCCGAGTCGCTACAGCAGCTGCCTTGTGAAGTCAGCGAACTCTACACACACAGGCAGCTGACTCGCGACTCGCTAAAAATTAATCTGACAGAAAGCTGTCAACAGAATAATAACAATACTTGACTGCAGTGTAAAAATCTTGTGTGAGAAATTCACGCTCGTGACATTTCAATGATGAAAGCAATGATAGCACAGACATGATTGTCAGTCACAATCAGGTTTAGTAAAATCAGGTTTACTAAAATTTTTACCTAAAACTCGCAATGTACTTTTTCGCTTACCTAACCCCGTATGAATGTTTTATCTAAATATTGAATCGCTTCTCGAATGCAAATTCAATGACATTTCGGCTGCTTTTCAGGAGCTGCCGGTCTGGATTTGAAGAGAATCTGCTTTCTAGGCAGAGTGCTCTTTGGATTGAATAATTTCTCTCTTTTGTACCGCCTCACCACTGCGACTCGATAATTAGAATAATTATTATCACAGCCGCTATTTATTCCGCTTGCAATCTGTTCTGTTCGTATTATTTAAATTATTTCTCAACCCATCGCCTCCTCACCGCATTGCAGACTGATCGCTTCAGCAAGGCGGTGGAGCGAGGGTGAGCTGTAGCTGTTGCTTATTGAAGCTGACAGACAGACAGACAGACAGGCAGGCAGGCAGGCAGGCAGGCAAGCAGACAGACAGACAGACAGGCAGACAGACAGACAGACAGACAGACAGACAGACAGACAGACAGACAGACAGACAGACAGACAGACAGACAGACAGACAGACAGACAGACAGACAGACAGACAGACAGACAGACAGACAGACAGACAGACAGACAGACAGACAGACAGACAGACAGACAGACAGACAGACAGACAGACAGACAGACAGACAGACAGACAGACAGACAGACAGACAGACAGACAGACAGACAGACAGACAGAAAGACAGACAGACAGACAGACAGACAGACAGACAGCTCCCCGACCCGCAGGTGCAAGAAGCTCACCTATTTTGCCAGCATTGACACCACAGTGGACAGCCGACTTGTCCGAACACGAGAGAGCGGCGGCGGCGGCGGCGTCAAAAGCGTCACCAACACAATAGGAAAATTTTTTCCAAACGACTGTGACTTCGATGTGGGTTTGAGTTGGCTTAAATAGTTCTTGTAAATTTCTCATTTGCGCTCTTGTTTATTAAATATCTTTTAACAAGAAGATTCACACCTGCTACACAGCAGGACTGCCTACCCCGGGCCTCAAGCGACCATGCCGACGGCTCCTTCGACATCGGCGCGGCCGTGTCGGCAGCCACAGGGGCGGCGACTGTTGGCGTCAGTCCGACTGCAGATGCGTTGCAGACGTTGCGCGATGAAAATCTGGTGGGTGTCGAATAATTTCTTGTTTCTTTGCTTGATGTACATTGTTGTACCTTTGGGATCGGTGGATGAGGTGGCTCCAATCTGAAGCCTTGGATAGTAGCGTCCGGTAGTTGTGCTGCCACCAGTTCCTTCAGGTCTCAGTCTCCGGTGAGGGTCCCGTGAAGATACTTGAAGACACACTCGGAGTCTCGCAAAAGAAGAAGAGCTTGATAGAAGCAAGCCTGATGGGGTCCGTATTTATAGATCGAAGAGAAACTCACACGATATCTATTTTTAGCAACTGACGTCAATGGCTTGCCTCAAAAGCAAGCCATGTGACTACTTCGAAGTAGTGAAACCACAAGTGACCGCTAGACAAAGAGTCTAGCTATTAGTATCGACCTATGGGGACTCCGTGTACAAACCTCTAAAGTCTAGAACGTCATAAAACCCGCAGAAATGGCACGCCTACCAGAAAACTCTGCAAGCGATCTGTCATCCAATAAGCGGCTCGGCGCCGCACAGCTTCCAGACTTGGTCGGCAAGGAGTCCGGCGCACTGCGAAGAGTGCGGCGGCCTCCTGTGGGGCCTGGCTCGCCAGGGCGTCCGCTGCACCCAGTGCGGCGTCCGGTCCCACATCCGCTGCCAGCAGCTGCTCAACGCCGACTGTCTCCAGCGCACCGCCCAGCGCGCCGGAGTTGGCGCCAGTCAAGCGCCGGAAGATCGACGAGGCGCGGCGATGCGCTGGGCGCTGATGGAGCGCGTCAGTCAGCGCCTGCGCGCTAAAGCGCCGCTATTGCGCATTGTGAGACGCGCGTTCGACATTGGCGAAGCGGAGCACGAGCGACATGTTCGTCGAGCTCAGGAGTCGGCGCTGAAAGGCGCCAGCGCTTGGAGCGCCAGGATCACCATCGTGGTGGTGTCGGCCAGCGGACTGGCCGGCAAAGACCGCGACGGTACATCGGATCCGTACGTCACGGTACAGGTTGGACGGGTGCGGAAACGGACGAAAACCGTGCCGAGAGAGTTGAACCCAACCTGGAATGAGAAATTTTGCTTGTGAGCAATTTGTGCCTCTTTTTTACTCTGTTCTTTGTTTCTTTAAATAGTATTCCTCTACAAAATATCACTTCAGCGAGTCGCACAATTTTTCGGACAGGATTAAAGTTCGAGTTTGGTGAGTGCCGGGTCTTTGTAATGGAGTTTGTTGAGCTAGCAGTATTTGTAAATAGTTTCTGTTGCTGAGTTCGTCAGCGATGGCTGAGTTCGTCAGTGATCAAGTCTTTGTTGATGCATGAGTTCATCAGTGATCAAGTCTTTGTTGCTGAATGAGTTCGTCAGTGATCAAGTCTTTGTTGCTGAGTTGGTTCGTGATTAAGTCTTTGTTGCTGAGTTGGTTCGTGATCAAGTCTTTGTTGCTGAGTTGGTTCGTGATCAAGTCTTTGTTGCTGAGTTGGTCCATGATCAAGCCTATGTTGCTGAGTTGGTTCGTGATCAAGTCTTTGTTGCTGAGTTGGTTCGTGATCAAGTCTTTGTTGCTGAGTTGGTCCGTGATCAAGTCTTTGTTGCTGAGTTGGTCAGTGATCAAGTCTTTGTTGTTGATTGTGTCCGTGATCAAGTCCATGATGTTGAGTTCGTCAGTGATCAAGTCTTTGTTGCTAAATGAGTTCGTCAGTGATCAAGTCTTTGTTGCTGAATGAGTTCGTCTTTGTTACTGTATTGCTAACACAGTCAATTTGGTTAAGTTAAGTCGTTCGTCCCTTGGCTTTGGTTATCCGAAAGCTAGTCTTTGTTGCTGTTCAGATCGTACGCTTTACGCAACATTCAGGGACGAAGACAACGACTTCAAGGCTAGAATTCGACAAAAATTAATTCGAGAGTCGGACGAATTTCTCGGCCAATCGTTAATCGAAGTTCGAACTCTGTCGGGCGAAATGGAGGGCAGCTACAGTTTGGGTAAGTTGCCAATTAGAAAGCATCAATCAAGATTTGCAGACCTGACCTTAGAACGTCAGTTAGTTCCTAAAAATAACAGGCCGCTTGGACAGGCCGTCGGCCCACGTGCAGGTCATGTTTAGGCGAAGGCGTCCTTTGTCTGTCAAACTACAAGCATTTTAAAGCATTGCAACTACATGCATAGCTTTGAATGATTTCAATTCCTCTATCATCGTCTGTAAATTCTGTATTATGCTGATAAAAAAGAATAATTTATTATGCACCAAATTTCTAGCAGGAATGCAGGAGAGACTAATTCTCATCCAGGCTCGCCCGTGTAACCCAGGGATCATGTAAATTATTCATTCATCCCATCGCGAAAAGGCGAAATAAGGCCGCCTTCGAACTGTTGAGATGGGATAAGAGTAAGCAGAAAATTGCATTTTTCTAAATTTCAAAAAGCTCAAAACCCGGGCTGTGCCACTGAGTTTAAGATTCCATGTATAAAAGTGAGCGCATCGGGTAGTCTGACCTCTAAACACTCACTGCATCTATCGACCCTTTCCATACATATCGGAATGCATTCTCACTCTATTAATAAACATCCGTTTCGATACATATCGGGAGGCACTCTCACTCTAGTAATAAACACACGTTTCGATACATATCGGGAGGCATTCTCAATCTAATAATAAACATCCGTTCCGATACATATCGGGAGGCATTCTCACTCTATTAATAAACATCCGTTTCGATACATATCGGGAGGCACTCTCACTCTAGTAATAAACACACGTTTCGATACATATCGGAATGCGTTGTCACTCTAGTAATAAACATCCGTTCCCATACATATCGGGAGGCATTCTCACTCTAGTAATAAACACACGTTTCGATACATATCGGAATGCGTTGTCACTCTAGTAATAAACATCCGTTCCCATACATATCGGGAGGCATTCTCACTCTAGTAATAAACACAAGTTTCGATACATAAGTATAAGTGCAACTCCTATGAAATTTATATCCAAACTGTGATATTTTTATCCATCCAAAGCAACGTGTAGCCATTAACACTTGGCAGGGAGCAAATGTTTACACATTTAGCGATCCATCTTTTCCAGCCTAATTTAAACCACGCACGCAAAATCCTGCCTTATTAAGCTGCACATAACAGTGGACTGAATCACATAAAACCGGTACTGGCTCTAACAGTCCGAATTTTAATTGAACAGAAGGAGGGCCTCAGCTGCTGGGCAGCGAGGTTTGTGGCGAGTGGGTAGTTTCTCTGAAATTGAGCTTGCTAAGAAAAATCGAACGATAGGCAGGACGCCATTAGAGATGTAATTAGAGTGCGGCTGATTCGAGTCCCATGACGAAATAGACTGTTGAAACTGGACTCTAAATTAACTGGATGCATTTATATGTCTATCTATCTATCTATCTATCTATCTATCTATCTATCTATCTATCTATCTATCTATCTATCTATCTATCTATCTATCTATCTATCTATCTATCTATCTATCTATCTATCTATCTATCTATCTATCTATCTATCTATCTATCTATCTATCTATCTATCTATCTATCTATCTATCTATCTATCTATCTATCTATCTATCTATCTATCTATCTATCTATCTATCTGTCTATCTATCTATCTATCTATCTATCTATCTATCTATCTATCTATCTATCTATCTATCTATCTATCTATCTATCTATCTATCTATCTATCTATCTATCTATCTATCATTTCTCTCTCTCAAGACAATAATTTCTTAGCCAGCCCCAGCTACTAAAGTGCAAAAGCAGAGCAGAGTACAGCGGCACCAATTATTAATAAGTTTGCTATCAGCTCACGCGCTGGTCAAACATTTTAACAGGTGGTGTTATGCATGGCTCAGTCAACTGCGCCTACCAAACTCCGCGCGTGAGCACTGCACGCCCCAACCCCTCTCCCCTGCACGCAGAGAAGCGCACGGACAAATCGATGGTCTCAGGCACGATTCGGCTACACATTAACGTTCAAATTAGCGGAGAGGAGAATTCCCCACCTTATCACCTGCAGTACGCCTGCCTGCACGAGGTGAGCCTGGATCGTAATTTGAGGCTGGTTGCTGTGGACTCAAATAATGACCTCATTTTGAGTGCTTTTGATAGTGCAATCTTATAATAGTTGAAATGGCTAGTTCGTGTGACTGGGTTGCCAAATTTCTGTTAGTTATCTAAGAGTTTTGGCGCCTTTTCTGAAGACTGTTTGGTGCCTTTTCTGGGAACTGTCTGGCGCCTTTCTAGGGGCTGCTTGGCGCTTTTTTGGGGAACTATTTGGCGCCTTTTCTGGAGACTATTCATGTTTGGTGCCTGTTGTGTCGCAAATGACTAAGAAAAGTTCATTTTGTTCAGTGTTAGTTTTAGAACGAGGCGAGATAAATTCTTTCTTTCAATGAGCGAAAATCAACAGCGAGATATTATATATAGCGATCAGGAGAGAGTGGTGGAAGGTGACAATATTTGGGGTGGTGGGCTAAGCGCACACAGGTAGACAGAGTGTTCTAGAGAAAATGAGTATGTACTTGCAGTGGAATAAAATAAGTAAGAACAAAAATATAATAAACAAGTTGTGATAATATAGAATAATATAGAGTATAAAATAACTTTAGTCAAACGCCGCCTCATCATCCCCCTTCGAATCGAGCCGGCGGCACGCCTCGGTTTGCACGCACCGGGTAGTGGGGCTCTGGTTTCTCGGTTGGCTCGCCGATCACGCCTTGATGGTCTTGAAGGAGACCGTCCGGCTGATGCTTGACAGGCTGCTCAGTTCGCTGCTGCTCGACAGGCTGGTGCGGGGCGGACTCGTCAGGCTGGTGCCGTGCTGGCTCAGTTGGCTGCCTCTCGATGATGGGACTCAGCTGGTCAGCGTGAGCTAGTGTGACCTGGCCTTCATGCCGCGCGATCAGTGCCATGTTGGTTCCCTTCTGGGCAACGAACTCGGCTCGCTCTTGGACCTGCTTGCCGCCGGGCGTGTACCAGACGCTCGCTCCGATTGGCGTCTGCATGGTGATCGGGTTGCGCAGCTGCCGTCCCATGAGCTGCGCTGGGCTCTGCAGCCGGCCTGCATGCGGTACGCACCTGTAGTTTAGGAGCAGCCTGGACAGGAATGAGTCGTATGGTTCCGACTGCTGGTCCCACGCTGCCGATGCTCTCTTGATGGATTGCACCATCCGCTCCGCCAGGCCGTTTGATTGCGGATGTCGCGGCGGCGTCTTCAGAGCTCGACAGCCGATCCTCTCTAGCCAGGCGAGGAGATTCGCGTTGTGGAACTCGGCGGCGTTGTCGCTGACGAGCACGTGTGGCACTCCGGTTCTCGCGAAGACAGCCTGCAGTACTCGCTTGACGGTTGCCGCGTCTCGATTCGGCACTCGCACAGCCTCTGGCCAGCCAGACATCGCATCGACCAGAATGAGCAGCAGTCCGACCTTCGGCACGTTCGCGTGATCCATGTGCACTCTGTGCCAGGGCTCCTGCTCCTCCGGCCACCGGTGGACAGTCGCTGGGCCACCTGGTCGAAGCCTCGAGCAGGTTGGGCAGCTGCGGATAAAGGCCTCCACGTCGTTGCAGTAGCCGGGCCACCAGGGGGAGTTCTGAAGACGAGCGCGAGTTGAGCTGGATCCTTGATGAGTATCGTTGTGCACCAGCCGGAGTGCTTTTTGCCGGAGGACGGCCGGAATCACCACGCGGTCGCCGTAGCAGAGAACTCCGTCCTCCACAGTCACGGCGCATCGGGCCGCTTTGAAGGGCTTCTCGGCTGGCGAGCAGTTGGACCATCTGTTAGTGGCGACTCGCTTCATAACGTCCGTCAGCAGCCTCTCCCGCAGGGTTTCTTCCTTGAGCTCCTGCCATGGAATTACGGCTTCTGTCGTCCAGTGGATGACGCTCTCGAGCTGCTCGCCCTGATTCTCCAAGCTGTCGTCGTCGAAGTCCAGCCGTGTTAGGGCATCGACTTGCGGAATCGACTCGCCTTTGGTGTAGATGATGTCGTAGTCGAATGCCATCAGCTTTATGGCCCACCGAAGCAGCCTGGCGTTCGCAACCTTGGGCAGCTGGCACCTCGTGCCAAAAATGAACTCCAGCGGGCGGTGGTCGGTTCTCAGCGTGAAGCGCGATCCCAGCAGGACTTGCTTGGCTCGCTCCATGGCCCAAACGATTTCGAGCGCCTCTCTCTCAATGTTGGAGTAGCGAGTCTCAGCGCTGCTCAACCGCCGACTGAAGTACATGACCGGGTGTCCGGCCTGAGACAGGACCGCTGCAATGGCCTTCTCGCTGGCGTCGGTAGTGAGCGTGGTCTCCTCGCGCTTGTTGTAAGGCTTGATGACTGGTCCTCGGCTGAGTATGTCCTTGATCAGTGAGAAAGCAGCTTGCTGAGCAGGACCCCAGTTGAACTCTGCTGCTCGGCCTCGCAGCTGATTTAGCGGCTCGACGACATCTGAGTAGCTCTTGATGAACCGACCAAAGAAGTTGGCAAGTCCCAAGAAAGACTCCAGTTGCTTCTTGTCCTTGGGAGGCTTCACAGAGCGAATTTTCTCCACCAGCTCCGGGTCTGGAGTTATTCCTGAGGCGCTGATTCTGTAGCCTAGGAAGGAAATTCTGTTGCCCTTAGATTCGACTTGTCCAGGTTGATGGTCATTCCAGCTGACTGCAGAGCTTGCAGTACGCGTTGCACTTTCTGATTGAGCTCGGAGTCGGACTTTGCGCCCAGAAGAATGTCATCCTGGTAGACAATTTTGCTGCTGATGTCTTCCAGGATTGTCTCCATGGCCTTCTGGAAAATCGATTACGCTGACTTCAGACCAGGCACCAGTCTCTTGTACCTGAAGAGGCCGAGTGGCGTTGAAATAGTGGTCACTTCTCGGCTGTCCTCGTCTAGCTCGATCTGCAGGTAGGTGTCCGAGAGGTCGAGCTTGGCAAAAAGCATCATGCCAGCGACTTCGGAGAATATGGTCTCCATTTCCGGCATCGGGTAGGTGTCGTTGCAGATCTGATGATTCACTCCAGCCTTGAAGTCGGCGCATACTCGCACTTTTCCATTGGGCTTCAGGACGTTGACAATAGGGGACGCCCACTGGCTGCGTCCGGCAGGGACTGGCTCAATGATGCCTTCAGACTCCATTCGCTGCAGCTCACGCACCACCAGGTCCCTGAGATGCAGCGGCACTGATCGTGCAGCGCAGTAGAACGGCTTGGCTCCCTCAACGAGTCTGATTTTGGCCTGGAAGCCTTTGAGACAGCCAAGCTGCTGTATCTCGTTGATGGTGACGGCGTCTTCCGGCAGCTTGATGTTGTCCATGCCGAGCAACCCGTGCTTCTTTTCCGCAACGGTGACGACCAGATCGACTGCCACGAACCTTGAGTCGGTCTCGAGCGACGCAGTGAACTCGCCTAGGCAGGCAATGCTGGAGCCGTCACACTGCCGCAGAATTCTCTTGCACTTGCGCAGGGCTGGGCGGCCGAGCTGTCGCCAGAGGTTCTACGGAATGAGGCTGACCTCCGCGCCGGTGTCGACCTGCATTGGCACGCCGCAGCCATTGATCGTAATGGTCCTGAAAAGGCCAGTCCTTGCTGCGCTGGGGCCTACAGCATACACTTCCGCTTCCTCAGCAGACTCTGTTGTCTCCAAGTGGACAGCTCGGGATCTACAGACAGCCGGGAAGTGATTCTTCTTCTGGCAATTGGTGCACCTTTTGCCGTATGCCGGACAGCTGCCTCTAGGGGGGCTGGTGCCACAGAATCTGCATTTAGAGATTGCCGATGTCCTTGAAGGTGACGCGCTCTTCTGCTGGCCGGTGAATGCGATGTCCGCAGTCGCGGGAGCGTTGTAGTCCCTGATCTGCTCCAGGTGCTGTAGGCTCTGCAGAATGCTGTCTAGCAACATGTCGCCTTCTTGCAGCCGCTCGAGAATCTGCTTCTTGTGTTCAGGCGAAACCAGACCATCGATGAGTCGCATGACGATCATGTCGTTTTCCTTAGTCTGCTTGCTGCCCAGTGTCTCAAATTCACATAGCGATGCGGCAGATCTCAGCCTTCGGAAGTACGCCATGACGCTCTCCCCTGCCTCCTGCTTCAAGTTGAGAAATTTCGTGCGCTCAGCGATGACGAGGCGCTTTTTAGGGCGAATTGTGCTGTCGACGAGTTTCTTGATGTCGTCAAACGTCATTTCATCCAACTGTTTGGGTGCTGCCATGAGGGACAGGGTGCGGATCGCTTGGAGTCCCGCCTTTGATAGAAACAAGTCCGTTTTGTCTCGAGCTTGGTCAGAGTCGGAGAGCTTCTTGATGCGTGCTGTTGCCGATAGCTGTTGCATCCACGCCCCGGCCATTTCTGCATTTTTCAAATCGAGCTCTTGGCTCTGTTGTCTGCCTGCTTGAGACGCCATTGTTGTGTCGCAAATGACTAAGAAAAGTTCATTTTGTTCAGTGTTAGTTTTAGAACGAGGCGAGATAAATTCTTTCTTTCAATGAGCGAAAATCAACAGCGAGATATTATATATAGCGATCAGGAGAGAGTGGTGGAAGGTGACAATATTTGGGGTGGTGGGCTAAGCGCACACAGGTAGACAGAGTGTTCTAGAGAAAATGAGTATGTACTTGCAGTGGAATAAAATAAGTAAGAACAAAAATATAATAAACAAGTTGTGATAATATAGAATAATATAGAGTATCAAATAACTTTAGTCAAACGCCGCCTCAGTGCCTTTTCTGGAGACTGTTTGGCGCCTTTTCTGGAGACTGTTTGGCGCCTTTTCGGGAGACTGTTTGGCGCCTTTTTAGAGACCGTTTCGGCGTCTTTTTCGTTAACTGTTTTGCACCCTCTGTAATCACAATTCTTGACGCCTCCATAAACGGACTCATCTGCAGACTCTGTTCCACAACATCTACTGCGAGACGCATCACAGAGACGATTCCGACAAAGTCGACATCGGTGGCGTCGGAAGCATCGACGCGTCGCCGAATTTCTTGTCGGTGGCCTCGTCGGGGCATCGGGGAAGCTGTGTGGAGGTGGCGCAGAGCTGGCAGGTGTACTTCGAGTCCAACACGCAGGAGATTGTTGAAGAGTTCGCCAGACGATACGGGGTGGACAGACTCTATCAGGCAATGACGTGAGTGCAGCCGAACATCCTGCTGCCTTCATCAGCGCTTGCACTTTTGAGTCTCTGAGCTGTCTGACATTAAGACGCATTCTTAATCTCCCTCTCCACCTAATTACCAATTACGAGCAGGCATTTCTCCTGCCTGACAACTCGTCTCACCTGTCCGGGCGTCCCAGCCGTTCTTTCCAGCCTCCTAGCCAACATCAATGCTCAACTGGCCCGGCCAACCATAATCGATTGCGCCAACGCTGAGAACTTGGGCGGCAGCGCTGCCAACCGCCTAGCAACCAGCAACTTCGGCCGGGACAGGTTTATCCGCCTGATCGACCAGCTGCACAACAGCCTCCGGATTCGATTGTCAAATTATCGATCCGCTTTTCCCGCCTCGCAACCCGACCGACTGTGGGATTTGAAAGCCTGCGTTGATCTGCTGACCAGCATCGCCTTCTTTCGGCTAAAGGTGGGTTGCTGCGAGCTGTTGAGTCCATGAAGTCACGAGAGAAACTAAATAGAGCACTAGTAAGAATCATAACCGCAGGATGGCTGTGAGACCCTGAGGTAGCGCTGTTGACGACAAATCGACAGAGTCCCGCAACCTGTGCTAAGGCGATTCTGCCATTCATTCCGCAGACTCCTGAGCTCATCATACAAGTGCGCCAATACTGTACACAGGCACGAACTCGTACACACGCTCACACAGGGTGTACAGCACGGCCCTGGCTTTCTAATCGTCAGGCATGCACACTCTCTGTGCCCTGGGGGGTCGGCCCCCATGGGTTGTCAATCGCACGACAGACCCTCAGTATCCAGCCTCGGAACAAATCCCGACAATCAGCTTCAAGCAAAACTTTCTCAAGACTCACGAGTGCTGTAGCAAAGCCACTTCTCGCCTCTACACTCAGGTGCAGCAGTCGGCCAACGCTCCGCGGGCAGCGGCGGTTCTGCGCGATTGCGCGCGAAACTGCCTACGAGCAACCTACGGATTCGTGCGCGACAATTGTCCCCAGCTGAGCGGCTGCTCATCCAGCTCCTCTGCCGCCTCATCTGGTGCGACAGAGCTCAATCCAGACAGTTTGCACTTCTGGCACCGCATGGTGGAACTTGTGGCAGCCGTCATCGACGAAGACAGGGCGGTGTACGCGCCAGTGTTGAATCAGTTTCCACAGCAATTTCAACTCACCGAGCTGAGCGCCAGCGTACTATGGGAGCTGCTCTGCGAGGATCTGGACGCAGTTCTAAAACAGCGTCGACAGTCTGGAGAAAATCAGCAACCAGACAGAAGACGAAACGGTGAAACGGCGGCCGCGACCAACACAGGTTGCGAGTATCTGAACCTGCTCATTAGGACGCAGTGCCTCTACGACAAGTACATTTGTCCGCTGCAGAAGCGTCAGCAGCAAAATGGTAAGCTGTATGAAATTTTGTGCCTCCTTATGATCTTTGCTAATATCGGTCTTTCTTTTCAGACCTTTAAGACTCTGCGAAAACATAACAGCTGCTTTTTCTGTTCGGTGCTCCCTTAGAGTAAAAAGTCTTCTGAATCAAGGCTTAACCTACACGTCCCTGGATTGAAGCTTGACCTACACGCCCCTAGATTGAAGCTTAACCTACACGCCCCTAGATTGAAGCTTAACCTACACGTCCCTGGATTGAAGCTTAACCTACACGCCCCCCTAGATTGAAGCTTAACCTACACGTCCCTAGATTGAAGCTTAACCTACACGCCCCTAGATTGAAGCTTAACCTACACGTCCCTAGATTGAAGCTTAACCTACACGTCCCTAGATTGAAGCTTAACCTACACGCCCCTAGATTGAAGCTTAACCTACACGCCCCTAGATTGAAGCTTAACCTACACGTCTTTGGATTGAAGCTTTACCTACACGTCCCTGGATTTAAGCTTAACCTACACGCCCCTAGATTGAAGCTTAACCTACACGTCCCTGGATTGAAGCTTAACCTACACGTCCCTGGATTGAAGCTTAACCTACACGTCCCTAGATTGAAGCTTAACCTACACGCCCCTAGATTGAAGCTTAACCTACACGTTCCTGGATGGAAGCTTTACCTACACGTCCCTGGATTGAATCTTGACTTATAGTCCCCAAAGTACTATACCGTCTGACGGTTTATAAAGGCAACTGCAAGTACTATAAGGTTATTGTAACTTATAGGCAAAGGTGTGATTTTTTGCGTACAGGTGTCTAGAGTGCAATTGTACATGTACATAGCACTCCTTATAAGTTCCTGGAGTTTCAAAAACTTCTTTAAATAAAACCGCAGTAAGAGTTGACTCAGAGCTACGCGCTCATCAGTTGCACGCACACTGAGAAACGCGGAAATCTTCAACCTTCAGCAACCCAGCAGCAGCAACAGCCGACGGTTTTGCCGCCAGCTTTTCCCTCCTGGTTTGAGCCGTTTGTGCTCAGCTGGCTGGCCGATATGGAGACCGCCTCTCTGGAGTTCGTGCGCAGCGCCTACGCTCGCGATCGTCGCGACGGGTTCCAGCGCTCGTCGGAGCACGCTCGGTTCAGCACGTCCGTTGTCGACACCATCGCCCAGCTGGGCCAGTGTCACCGGGTGCTGCAGCGCCTGGGCACCGCGGATCCGCAGGTGGCCGCCAGACAGGCTGGCCGATTCGCCGAATCCGTGGCCAAGGTGCTTCGCGAATACTCGCGGGTGATGCGAGCCGATTTTGTCAGCACCTGGGCAGCTGGCGGCGCGTCCACTTCGACAGCCCGGGTGCTGCTGAACAATGCCCAGCAGCTTCGGGTGCAGCTGCACCAGCTCTACGAGAGCATGGGCGGCGACACCGAACTCCCAGTTGAGAGTCGTCAACTGTTGCAGGGCCTGCAAGAAGAGCTGGGCGAATCGCTGGATGCAATGGCTGGTCAGGTGGGTTCAGTAGAAATAATCAAAACCAGGCCGCATTCCTGTAACCGTGTTGCAGAGCAGGCTAATTAGCCATTTTACGTTCACTTTCGCTGTCATGGGTGGTGGCGATGACACATTGGCAAAACGCTATAGGTGACACAGTCCCTCAAGCAGCACTGAGGCAATTCTGTCACTCAATACGCTGACTCCTGAGCAGATTCAAATGGAAGCTGACTAAACTAATAAGAAACTGTGTCTACAATTAACTAATGAGTGAAATCCCTTCCAGCTCATAACCTCCCAGGCGGCCACCATACGCGCCAGCGCTCAGGAGGCCCGACGCGCCCTGATCAGCTGCGGTTGCATCGAAACCGGACCGGCTCGGAAAAACTCCGTCCATCAGACATCGACAGCTCAACAGCAGCAGCTGCAGGAGGCGGCGGACGCGGTGCTCCGGCCTCTAGTAAACTTTCTCGACGGCGCTCTGGAACTCTTGGCGGCCGACTGCGAGCGAGCGGTGCTGCGTCGACTGTTGAAGCGACTGTGGCGGGTGACGGTGCGGTGTCTGGAGATGCTGGTGCTGCTGCCTATCAGTGCAGGCCTTGCCAGTCGGTTCGTTGCTGAAGGACTTCAACAGGGAGGCACAACGCGAAGTCCAACGATGGCCGTGATTGAGCAGGGTGGTGAAGAGAATGGCAGGGCAGGTGTCAGCTGTGCGAGTGCCTCTGCTAACGGAGCCGCTCTTCATTCAGCTGCTGCTCGTCGCTGGCAATTCTGGGGACTCGTGAAGCTGATCCCGGATAGCTGGCTCACGGTTGGTGGCCTCCGAGTTATTGAGCATGGGTTGAGTTTAACAACAGGACTAGGGTAAAATCTTGACAAGCTTCTGTGCAATTAAGTTCTGGATAAAAGTGCCATTTTTGCATAAAAATATTTACCAAAAATGAATAGGTACATGCACCAATAATAAAAAGATGACCAAACATGACAAGTAGCCAAACATGACAGGTAGATAAACATGACAGGTAGATAATCATGACAGGTAGATAAACATGACAAGTAGATAAACATGACAGGTAGATAAACATGACAGGTAGATAAACATGACAGGTAGATAATCATGACAGGTAGATACACATGACAGGTAGATAAACATTACAGGTAGATAAACATGACAGGTAGATAAACATGACAGGTAGATAAACATGACATGTAGATACACTTGACAGGTAGATAAACATGACAGGTAGATAAACATGACAGGTAGATAATCATGACAAGTAGCCAAACATGACAGGTAGATAAACATGACAGGAAGATAAACATGACAGGTAGATAAACATGACAGGTAGATAATCATGACAGGTAGATACACTTGACAGGTAGATAAACATGACAGGTAGATAAACATGACAGGTAGATAAACATGACAGGTAGATAAACATGACAGGTAGATAAACATGACAGGTAGATAAACATGACAGGTAGATAAACATGACAGGTAGATAATCATGACAGGTAGATAATCATGACAAGTAGCCAAACATGACAGGTAGATAAACATGACAGGTAGATAAAAATGATAGGTAGATACACATGACAGGTAAATAAACATGACAGGTAGATAAACATGACAGGTAGATAAACATGACAGGTAGATAATCATGACAAGTAGCCAAACATGACAGGTAGATAAACATGACAGGTAGATAATCATGACAGGTAGATAAACATGACAGGTAGATAAAAATGATAGGTAGATACACATGACAGGTAAATAAACATGACAGGTAGATAAACATGACAGGTAGATAAACATGACAGGTAGATAATCATGACAAGTAGCCAAACATGACAGGTAGATAAACATGACAGGTAGATAAACATGACAGGTAAATAAACATTACAGGTAGATACACTTGACAGGTAGATAAACATGACAGGTAGATAAACATGACAGGTAGATAAGCATGGCAGTTAGATAAGCATGATAAGTAGATACACATGACAGGTAGATAAACATGATAGGTAGATAAACATGACAGGTAGATAAACATGATAGGTAGATAATCATGACAGGTAGATAAGCATGATAAGTAGATAAACATGACAGGCAGATAAGCATGACAGGTAGATAAGCATGATAAGTAGATAAACATGACAGGTAGATAAGCATGGCAGTTAGATAAGCATGATAAGTAGATACACATGACAGGTAGATAAACATGATAGGTAGATAAACATGACAGGTAGATAAACATGACAGGTAGATAAACATGACAGGTAGATAAACATGACAGGTAGATAAACATGACAGGTAGATAGACATGACAGGTAGATAAACATGACAGGTAGATAAACATGACAGGTAGATATGCAGGAATATAAGCCTGTTTTTAAGCATTGAAGGTCTTCAATGCGTTAGTGTTAACCACAAACACTTATCAATTGAAATCTTATTGATAATATTTTGAGGCGAAATGGAGCCTTCAATCCATTAAACAGTTTATCAGTTAATTTCACCGTCAACTTCCCAGGAAACTCAACGCCCTCTAACACGCGACCAATGCTCAGTACTTCTGGTTGCCATAGAAACCATCAAGCAGTATTTCCACGCGGACGGCAACGGATTAAAGATGGCTTATTTGGAGAGAAGCCCAGAACTCAGATCGTTGAGATGCTCGTTGGCTCTCTATAGCGAGACAACCGATGCACTGATTAGAGCCTTTGTTGCCACGCAGGCTAGTCAAGGTGAGAGCCGCCAAAGACTGCTCCCAGTTAATATCTAAGCGAAGGAAGAAAAAATAATCCCAGCAGCCATTTAATTCTGCACTGCCTCAAAGCTGCCTCTCTCTTTGATCAACCTACTTTATAATTATTGTAAATAGTTATTTATTATGAAAAAAGACTGGGCATTAAATAGAATCGGTGAGATCAAAGGCGCTTAAGTATAAATAAATACATATGTATATATAGCTGGTTCTTAATCCGATCATATTCATTAATGGCAAACAGCTTTTATTTACGAATACTTGGAGAAATTTGACGAAAAGATCTTGTACACCTCTGATACTCTTCTTGTACACCTCTGAAGCTCATCTTGTACACCTCTAAAGCTCATCTTGTACACCTCTGAAGCTCATCTTGTACACCTCTTAAGCTCATCTTGTACACTTCTGGTACTCTTCTTGTACACCTCTGATACTCTTCTTGTAAACCTCTGAAGCTCATCTTGTACACCTCTGAAGCTCATCTTGTACACCTCTAAAGCTCATCTTGTACACCTCTGAAGCTCATCTTGTACACCTCTGACACTCATCTTGTACATCTCTGACATTCATATTGTACACTTTCTAAACTCATCTTGTATATATATGAAACTATTTTTGTACACCTTCTACATGTACACTCATCTTGGCAACCTCCGACAAAACTTTCAGACTCGCTGATATCAGCCGAGGACAAAACGGGTGAAGTGTCAGTGCAGGTGGACCTGTTCAAACACGACGCCACAGGTCACGTGAAGATCTCAGTTCGAGTTGTGTCAGCCAGCGATCTGCTCTGGCATCCCTTGAACAGCTTCCGACCCTACGTCGAAGTGGCTCTGGTCGGTCCTGGCTGCGAGCAGGGCGGCGGCGTC
>NIVC01000012.1:1140000-1155000 GCA_002269645.1 Macrostomum lignano | reverse complement strand
GATTCACTCTCTAGAATTGAGATTCACTCTCTAGAATTGAAATTCACTCTCTAGAATTGAGATTCACTCTCTAGAATTGAGATTCACTCTCTAGAATTGAGATTCACTCTCTAGAATTGAGATTCACTCTCTAGAATTGAGATTCATTCTCTAGAATTGAGATTCACTCCTCTAGAATGGAGATTCACTCCTCTATATTGGAGATTCACTCCTCTAGAATGGAGATTCACTCCTCTATATTGGAGATTCACTCCTCTAGATTGGAGACTCACTCTCTAGAATTGAGATTCACTCTCTATATTGGAGATTCACTCCTCTAGAATGGAGATTCACTCCTCTATATTGGAGATTCACTCCTCTAGAATGGAGATTCACTCCTCTATATTGGAGATTCACTCCTCTAGATTGGAGACTCACTCTCTAGAATTGAGATTCACTCTCTAGAATTGAGATTCACTCTCTAGAATTGAGATTCACTCTCTAGAATTGAGATTCACTCTCTAGAATTGAGATTCACTCTCTAGAATTGAGATTCACTCCCCTAGAATTGAGATTCACTCCCCTAGAATGGAGATTCACTCTTCCAGACTTGTGATTCACACGTTTAGAATGGAGATTCACACTCTCGGATTATACAGTAGAAAGAAGATTATCTGTTTTTGAAGATTGGAGGTTTTCCTCTTCTCCAATTTTCAATTTGTCGCAGATTTCCAATAAAATGCACACAATCAATAACTACTACTTGAACAATAACCGAAGCAGTAGAGAGTATCGCAATTATTTTCTTTCTGTTTGTACTGTTCCTAGAGAGGGATTAGTGGAGCGAGTTGAGTGAGGGAAGTGCAGTGCGGGTGCATGCAGCTCATGGCTATCAATCATTATTTACAGGCCCATTCCTCTCTCATCCCTGTGAACGATGGTTTATGGCTAACGCCAACAAAGAGCGACCCTGACAGTTATGAATTGGAATTCGCGCAGTTGAATGAATTGGCATAAATATATCCCAAACATGACAGCTGAAATTGGCATTGGGGGTGGCTAGACTCAATTTAGACATTTGATTTGCTAATCTACGAGTATCTTGGTGAGTTGGGAATTGGCATTAATTTGGGATGTTCTGAGCTGCTTTGGGCTGTTTTGAGGGAATTACGATTTCACAGCCCTCTGCTGGATCTGTGCACAATTGGGGTGCATGGCTAATACATTTGCCTGTCTGTCTGAGTCTGCTTTGGCAGGAGTTAAAGCTTTGCATTCCTGCAGTTTGACTAAGCGCCTGTCCTAAAGCCTGTCTTAGTGCCTGCCTTAGTCTCTGTCATATTGTCTGACTCAGTGCCTGTCTCAGTGTCTGTCCCAGTGTCTGTCCCAGTGTCTGTCCCAGTGTCTGTCCTAGTGTCTGTCCTAGTGCCTGTCCCAGTGTCGGACTCAGTGCCTGTCCCAGTGTCTGTCCCAGTGTCTGTCCCAGTGTCTGTCCCAGTGTCTGTCCTAGTGTCTGTCCTAGTGCCTGTCCCAGTGCCGGACTCAGTGCCTGTCCCAGTGTCTGTCCCAGTGTCTGTCCCAGTGTCTGTCCCAGTGTCTGACTCAGTGCCTGTCTCAGTGTCTGTCCCAGTGTCTGTCCCAGTGTCTGTCCCAGTGTCTGTCCCAGTGTCTGTCCCAGTGTCTGTCCTAGTGTCTGTCCTAGTGCCTGTCCCAGTGTCGGACTCAGTGCCTGTCCCAGTGTCTGTCCCAGTGTCTGTCCCAGTGTCTGTCCCAGTGTCTGACTCAGTGCCTGTCTCAGTGTCTGTCCCAGTGTCTGTCCCAGTGTCTGTCCCAGTGTCTGTCCCAGTGTCTGTCCCAGTGTCTGTCCCAGTGTCTGTCCCAGTGTCTGTCCCAGTGTCTGTCCCAGTGTCTGTCCCAGTGTCTGTCCCAGTGTCTGTCCCAGTGTCTGTCCCAGTGTCTGTCCCAGTGTCTGTCCCAGTGTCTGTCCTAGTGTCTGCACTAGGGTCCGTCGGTCTGTTTTCATGTCTGTCCGCCTGTCCCTGTCCCCAGGATATCTTGATAATTATTGACTAATGGGCAGTCCACAAACTGCATACATCCGTGTTCTGAACGAAAACAAAAGATCAGCAAAATTTATGACTTATTAGAGGTTTTATGATTCTAGAGTTTCTGCAAGGCATAGGGGGGATGTCTAGATAAAGTCTGTTGTGCTGAGTGTTTAGCTCCAAACATGCCTCATAAAAAATTGTTTTTTTACAATTTTTGTGCCTAGATAAATAAATCAGATTATTGTTTTTTAGCATTTCCTTTTTATGCAGCGTTTGCAACTTAAAACTCACTGAAACATTTTAAATAAAGCGTTAAAAAACGCTACAAAATCTCAAACTCAATGATCTGACACAAACAGACTCAATGATCTGACACAAACAGACTCAATAATCTGACACAAACACAGACTCAATGATCTGACACAAACAGACTCAATGATCTGACACAAACACAGACTCAATGATCTGACACAAACAGACTCAATGATCTGACACAAACACAGACTCAATGATCTGACACAAACAGACTCAATGATCTGACACAAATACAAACTCAATGATCTGACACAAACAGACTCAATGATCTGACACAAACACAGACTCCATGATCTGACACAAACAGACTCAATGATCTGACACAAACAGACTCAATGATCTGACACAAACACAGACTCAATGATCTGACACAAACAGACTCAATGATCTGACACAAACACAGACTCAATGATCTGACACAAACAGACTCAATGATCTGACACAAACAGACTCAATGATCTGACACAAACAGACTCAATGATCTGACACAAACAGACTCAATGATCTGACACAAACAGACTCAATGATCTGACACAAACAGACTCAATGAGCTGACACAAACAGACTCAATGCTCTGACACAAATACAAAATCAATGATCTGACACAAACAGACTCAATGAGCTGACACAAACAGACTCAATGATCTGACACAAATACAAACTCAATGATCTGACACAAACAGACTCAATGAGCTGACACAAACAGACTCAATGATCTGACACAAATACAAACTCAATGATCTGACACAAACAGACTCAATGAGCTGACACAAACAGACTCAATGAGCTGACACAAACAGACTCAATGATCTGACACAAATACAAACTCAATGATCTGACACAAACAGACTCAATGATCTGACACAAACACAGACTCAATGATCTGACACAAACAGACTCAATGATCTGACACAAACACAGACTCAATGATCTGACACAAACAGACTCAATGATCTGACACAAATACAAACTCAATGATCTGACACAAACAGACTCAATGAGCTGACACAAATACAAACTCAATGATCTGACACAAACAGACTCAATGATCTGACACAAACAGACTCAATGAGCTGACACAAACAGACTCAATGATCTGACACAAACAGACTCAATGATCTGACACAAACACAGACTCAATGATCTGACACAAACACAGACTCAATGATCTGACACAAACAGACTCAATGATCTGACACAAACACAGACTCAATGATCTGACACAAACACAGACTCAATGATCTGACACAAACAGACTCAATGATCTGACACAAACACAGACTCAATGATCTGACACAAACAGACTCAATGATCTGACACAAACAGACTCAATGATCTGACACAAACAGACTCAATGATCTGACACAAACAGACTCAATGATCTGACACAAACAGACTCAATGATCTGACACAAACAGACTCAATGAGCTGACACAAACAGACTCAATGATCTGACACAAATACAAACTCAATGATCTGACACAAACAGACTCAATGAGCTGACACAAACAGACTCAATGATCTGACACAAATACAAAATCAATGATCTGACACAAACAGACTCAATGAGCTGACACAAATACAAACTCAATGATCTGACACAAACAGACTCAATGAGCTGACACAAACAGACTCAATGATCTGACATAAATACAAACTCAATGATCTGACACAAACAGACTCAATGATCTGACACAAACAGACTCAATGATCTGACACAAACAGACTCAATGATCTGACACAAAATACAAACTTAATGATCTGACACAAACAGACTCAATGATCTGACAGAAATACAAACTCAATGATCTGACACAAACAGACTCAATGATCTGACACTAATGTAAAAGACTCAATAATCTGACACAAACAGACTCAATAATCTGACACAAACAGACTCAATAATCTGACACAAACAGGCTCAATGATTTGACACAATGATCTGATACAGACACAATGATCTGACACAGGTTCCATGTCTCACCTGTACATTGGTCCATCTTCGCTAAGCCTCGAACTGGAGTGCATGAGTCTGCCGTAGCAGCAGACGAAAGCAAAATCTGCAACACTATTTGCACTCGCCAAATCGTCTTTACGGCGGGCCTGTTCACCGCAGCCGCAGATAGCACAGAGCATTGATGTCAGCTCCGCGCCGGAAGCCAGCATCTTACTGGCCTCTGTGGCTTCCAGCTCTTCTTCATCTGCATCATCTGGCTGCTCTGAGCTGCAGACTTGGTTTCTTACAGCCTGAGCGCGGACGTGACAGTCGCAGGTGCACCTGACTCTGCGACTGGTGTCATCGCTAAGCTCACCGTCCCGATCAGCTGACACGAATCGCCAAAATCGATCTGCTGTCAGGGTCAGCAGGTGCCGACAGACTTGGGCCAAACGGGCGCAGCAGAGGCTCCTGGGGGAGATTTGGTGTCAGTCAGTCAGTCAGTCAGTCAGTCAGTCAGTCAGTCAGTCAGTCAGTCAGTCAGTCAGTCAGTCAGTCAGTCAGTCAGTCAGTCAGTCAGTCAGTCAGTCAGTCAGTCAGTCAGTCAGTCAGTCAGTCAGTCAGTCAGTCAGTCAGTCAGTCAGTCAGTCAGTCAGTCAGTCAGTCAGTCAGTCAGTCAGTCAGTCAGTCAGTCAGTCAGTCAGTCAGTCAGTCAGTCAGTCAGTCAGTCAGTCAGTCAGTCAGTCAGTCAGTCAGTCAGTCAGTCAGTCAGTCAGTCAGTCAGTCAGTCAGTCAGTCAGTCAGTCAGTCAGTCAGTCAGTCAGTCAGTCAGTCAGTCAGTCAGTCAGTCAGTCAGTCAGTCAGTCAGTCAGTCAGTCAGTCAGTCAGTCAGTCAGTCAGTCAGTCAGTCAGTCAGTCAGTCAGTCAGTCAGTCAGTCAGTCAGTCAGTCAGTCAGTCAGTCAGTCAGTCAGTCAGTCAGTCAGTCAGTCAGTCAGTCAGTCAGTCAGTCAGTCAGTCAGTCAGTCAGTCAGTCAGTCAGTCAGTCAGTCAGTCAGTCAGTCAGTCAGTCAGTCAGTCAGTCAGTCAGTCAGTCAGTCAGTCAGTCAGTCAGTCAGTCCTGCCGCTGCAATAACCGCTTTACATTTCAGCTGGATTGTCAGCAGCATAAATCTTACAAGTTGAATATATAATTAGTTGGCCAAGTGTGAATTTCTATCTATAGGACGCGAATGCCTGCGTGAATCAGATAGCCAAGTCACGATCTGCCGCTATCTATCCAGCAAGTGGTGTCCAATTCTAACCATTCCTACCCCCAAAGCATCCGGGGCATCTCACCCCCAGAGACCAGAGCTGGTTGATGACTTGTACTTTTAGTCTACACAAAATCTGCTTCCAACCAAATCTTATATATAGCAATTGGGGATGTCCTTCTTCAGCTTATTGACCACAGCTTCTCAGCGGACCAGACATCCCGGTCCGTGACTGTCGATAATTCATTTATGCCATTGCTTTATTAGTCGTGTCCCAGTCATTTATCACTCTGGTCTCGTGCTGTGGCTCTCTCTTGATCTGCCAAACCCACTGCATGAGATCTTCTTTCTGCGTTTATATTGATCTCGGAACTCTCTATTTCTCATCTCACAGATCTCAAACCTCATCTCACTGATCTTCCTCATCTCACAGATCTTCCTCATCTCACAGATCTCCCTCTCATCTCATTGATATCTAATCTCATATACTGATCTCCCTCTCATCTCAGTGTTCTCTAATCTCATCTCACTGATCTCCGTCTCATCCTACTGATTTCTAATCTCATCTCACTGATCTCTAATCTCATCTCACTGATCTTCCTCATCTCACAGATCTCGATCCCTCTCATTTCACTGATCCTCCTCTCATCTCACTGATCTTTCTCTAATCTCTCTGATTTCCCTCTCATCTCAAAGATCTCCCTCTCATATCCCTGATCCCCCTCTCATATCACTGATCTCCCTCTCATATCACTGATCCTCCTCTCATCTCACTGATTTTTCTCTCATCTCACTGATCTCCCTCTCATATCACTGATCCCCCTTTCATCTCACTGATCTTTCTCTCATCTCACTGATCTCCCTCTCATCTCACAGATCCCCCTCCCATCTCACTGATCTTTCTCTAATCTCACTGATTTCCCTCTCATCTCACTGATCTTTCTCTCATCTCACTGATCTCCCTCTCATATCACTGATCTTTCTCTCATCTCACTGATCTCCCTCTCATATCACTGATCTCCCTCTCATCTCACAGACCCCCCTCTCATCTCACTGATCTCCCTCTCATCTCACAGATCCCCCTCTCATCTCACTGATCTTTCTCTAAACTCACTGACTTCCCTCTCATCTCACTGATCTTTCTCTAATCTCACTGATTTCCCTCTCATATCACTGATCTTTCTCTAATCTCACTGATCCCCCTCCCATCTCACTGATCTTTCTCTAATCTCACTGATTTCCCTCTCATATCACTGATCCCCCTCCCATCTCACTAATCTTTCTCTAATCTCACTGATTTCCCTACTCTCTATGTTCACAACTGGCCCTCTCATCTAATCTTTTATCTAGAATCCTATCGAGCATACTGGATTTTACCGAATAATATTAGTTTTAAAAAGTACAAGCTGATATAACTAAAGCTGAGCTAGTTATCAATTTCAGCTAGTTCAACAATATCTATACAGAAACCATATTTAAATGAATAGAAATCCCAATCTGACACGAAGCACCGAGTCCCCAAGTCAACTCACATTTGCAGCAAGGGAACTATATATAGCTTTTGAGCACGAAATCCAGTCGCTCTCTCAAAGTTTGGCTGAGTCTGGCTGAGATGTTGGCTTCTCAAAGCTCCATTCTGCAGCAGGAGGCAGGCGAGCTCTCTTGCATTCATTGGCTGCCCGCTAGCTAGTTCATGGGAGCCAAGGGAGGGCGACCGACCCTTTTTATATCCCATCCAAGCCTAGCTAATATGATGCCAATCAAAGTTTTCCACCCCAATAGGTTGGCCAACGAATCCATCAGCTTCATTTCGGTGATTGGCTACATGAATACCAGCAACAGCAAATATGCAAATTTTATGAAACATTTCCGTGTTTTTAATTAAATTGTCTCTTCTGACAACAGTTTCTTATAGAAACTCGCGGATTTTTAACTGCAGAGACATGAGCTGCAGACAGATAGAAACAAAATTGATGTTTGATTGATAAATCCAATTCAGACTGCCTGTCAACAACTTAATCTGTCTATTTAATCAGATTAAAAAGCTGCGATGTGTCAGTTGCAGCTCCTTGCTTCTGTTTTTTTGCTTTTAGCTCCTTGCTACTGTTTGTGTCAGGCCCTAGGGTTGCGTCAGGTCCATAGGCTTGTGTCAGGTTCATAGGTTTGTGTCAGATCCTTAGGTTTGTGTCAGGACCATAAACAAGCTTGTTTCAGGTCCATAGGTTTGTGTCAGATCCTTAAGCTTGTGTCAAGTGTGCTAAGTTTGTCCGACCCCTTGTTTGTGTCAGGTACTTCTAGGTTTGTTTGTGTCAGGTCCTTAAGTTTGTGTCAGGTACATAGTTTTGTCTGCGTCAGATCTATATAAGGTTACATTTTATTGCGTCAGTGCTTCTGTAGATTGTGTCAACTACTGAATCTATTTATGTCAGTTCCTTTACCTTGACTGCATCAGCCTCCTCTGACAGGCTTTTAACAACGATCCTGATTAAAGTCTGTCATTGTCTCGCAGCCGTTGAGCTAGGTTGTATACCAGATCCTAAACAGTGGATGTTAAAGTTGAATTCGATGCATAATTTGATTAGTTAATTTAATTAATACAGAAGCCTAATGTATAAACTATATACATATAGAATCTATTAATGCTAGACTCTTACCTTTTGATTAATCGTTTTTTATTATTTTCTAAGCCTGCATGCTGTTCATGTCAATCAATCAGTATCTAAACTAGATCCAAGCCACTGACACAAAGCTATAGAGAGGCTCATTAATCCATTCAAATAAGATGCACTTTACTCCGTTAGCCAGGTAAATGGTTCTGGCTCTTTTTTTGGCGCACATGACAGCCGCATCCGCCTACTTCAGTCAGCTTCTTCCTGGGAGTTCTTGTGTGCACCGCTAATTCCTATCCTTAGGTACGGCTCAGCTGCATGTTTCTTGTAACGGCCAAAGCCACTTAGCAACCCTTGCTTTGGCAGAAAATTGAAGCATATATGCCCCTAGCTACTGTGTCTCCAGATTTGCTTGTGTAGAAGCAAGAAAAAAATAGAAAGAAAAACGGATCGAGAGATTGTTGGAACACAGAACAATTGTGGGTGACTAATGATGGCTCCGCGCTGTCGTGACAGATATTGAAATTTTGGATAAATTAGGCAAAAGGGCCAATAGTGCTTTGCTGCAGAAACCATTGAGGATTTGGTTAGCGGCATGTAGCTTCATAAATCGAGTTTAACAAAAATATGCGAGCAATATCATGTTTAAAACTAGATTAAATTTTCGATTTTTTGACTTTGTATGATTCTTAAAGAATTGACCATGTTCAAAGGAAAATAAAAAATACTTGTAAAAGACGTTCGATTAAAACAAAATCATCTTTAACAAAAAAATTAAAAAAGGATTTGGCAATCAGGCATCCTTATTCCTATAGAAACAAAAATAGAAGTTTAAAATACAACTATTGAAAATTAAAACAAAAGTAAGTTTGATTGGAAATCAGAAAAAATTAAAAATAAAAATTGGCAAAAATGGAACAAAATACCTAAAACGAAACAATAAATAAAGTAGTACTTTTTATAACTATTAAATTGAGTGTTTTACAGTTAAAATTATCAGTATTAATAATCATATAATATTTGTAGTAAGTAGTAATTTATTTATTGTTTTCATTAATTTTTAATATATATAAAAAAATAAATACTCAAATTGAAACGTAAAGTGTGAGAATTAAAACAAAACTAGACGGCCTTTTAAAGCAGAAAATATTTAACAACTTTAAAACAAAAAAATCATTTATGACTAATAAGCAACAAAAAATTAGTAAATTATTAAAAATTTCATAAAACTGAAAATTGTCTCACAAAGATCTAACGATTAAAACAAAACACGCGGTTGATTTGAAGAGGCAACTAACCGACAATTAAAAATAAAAAAACGCGTGACTATAATTGATGCAGGCAAAAATCAATTGTCAGGTTATTACTAGAAAACTGAATCCCCATTGCACTAATTTGAAACTAACTGCACCAACGAGTCAAGAAATTCATGATCCGCTGTACTTGAGGAGGACTTGACGCTCAACTTGCAATACTGACTGATTCTGACTGCCTCTCGTACGCCGCTCAGCAGAGCTCCGTGCACAGTTGAAAAATAGCAGGGGTGAGTGTGCTCGCCAGCGAAACAAACCGCTGGCTTATCTGATGCCGAATATTTAATTGGATCCCAGAGAGCCGAGTGAAGTTCGGGATTTGAGCCCGGCAAGAAATGGCTGTACGAGCCGAGAAAATTCTGTTTCGTACCGAATGTAGATCTGCGATTTTTGGATTGATTCAATTTAAAAGATTAAAATATTCCTTAAAAATCGGTGCAACAACTCAACAAATTAGTAGTTTAGAAGAGTTAAACTATCTAAATTAAAAAAGGTCTAAATTTCTCAGTTTTCTATGGCTTGATGTGTATACTTGCCTGATAATTTCTAGAATTTCTGGCACTGCACACCGGAAGACGCCTTCAAGCTGTTTGTTAAAATCTTCGATTAGCTCTGCTTCAGACTTGGCCTCCATTGATTTTGCGTAGTCGCCTGCGATCCAAACTAAAATCAGTAGTATATGCAGCGTATCCGTAGTAAAATACATACGAGATTTTTAACTTGACATTTAAGCGAAAACACCAAAGTCGAAACCTACACATGATAATGTCCCTATCCTTGTTTACAACCGACAGAGAGAAGACTCCATCTACCCAGGTGTTGCACAGCTGCTGGCGAACAATCCACAGGTGATTGCAATCAACAGGCAGAGGAACCGGTGCAGCTAAGCGAACAAAGATTTTGTCCACAACCCCGAGCTGCATCTGTTTCAGCGCTGACTGTCTCTCACTGGTTACCAGGCTCGGCTCGATCAGCTGATTGGCTTGGAGCACACCCAGTGACACTGTGACCAGCGCGTGATTGAACTGGTGCCACTCAGAGCCGATCAGTAGGGAGGCCGCACCATCCGGTGTTACGGATATGCGGTCCACCTGCATCGGGGGATTGCGAATATATATAGGATCTCTGACCTAGTGGCTGACCCAATCTCTCACCTAGTAGCTGACCCAACATCTGACCTAGTAGCTGACCTAATCTCTGACCTAGTGGCTGACCCAATCTCTCACCTAGTAGCTGACCCAACATCTGACCTAGTAGCTTACCTAATCTCTGACCTAGTAGCTGACCCAACATCTGACCTAGTAGCTGACCCAACATCTGACCTAGTGGCTGACCTAATCTCTGACCTAGTAGCTGACCCAACATCTGACCTAGTAGCTGACCTAATCTCTGACCTAGTAGCTGACCCAATCTCTGACCTAGTAGCTGACCCAATCTCTGACCTAGTGGCTGACCCAATCTCTGACCTAGTAGCTGATCCAATCTCTCACCTAGTAGCTGACCCAACATCTGACCTAGTAGCTGACCTAATCTCTGACCTAGTAGCTGACCCAACATCTGACCTAGTAGCTGACCCAACATCTGACCTAGTGGCTGACCTAATCTCTGACCTAGTAGCTGACCCAACATCTGACCTAGTAGCTGACCTAATCTCTGACCTAGTAGCTGACCCAATCTCTGACCTAGTAGCTGACCCAATCTCTGACCTAGTGGCTGACCCAATCTCTGACCTAGTAGCTGATCCAATCTCTCACCTAGTAGCTGACCCAACATCTGACCTAGTAGCTGACCCAACATCTGACCTAGTAGCTGACCTAATCTCTGACCTAGTAGCTGACCCAACATCTGACCTAGTAGCTGACCCAACATCTGACCTAGTAGCTGACCTAATCTCTGACCTAGTAGCTGACACAATCTCTGACCTAGTAGCTGACCTAATCTCTGACCTAGTAGCTGACACAATCTCTGACCTAGTAGCTGACCCAACATCTGACCTAGTAGCTGACCCAACATCTGACCTAGTAGCTGACCTAATCTCTGACCTAGTACCTGACACAATCTCTGACCTAGTAGCTGACCCAACATCTGACCTAGTAGCTGACCCAATCTCTGACCTAGTAGCTGACCCAACATCTGACCTAGTAGCTGACCCAACATCTGACCTAGTAGCTGACCTAATCTCTGACCTAGTAGCTGACACAATCTCTGACCTAGTAGCTGACCCAACATCTGACCTAGTAGCTGACCCAATCTCTGACCTAGTAGCTGACCCAATCTCTGACCTAGTAGCTGACCCAATCTCTCACCTAGTAGCTGACTTAACATCTGACCTAGTAGCTGACCCAATCTCTGACCTAGTAGCTGACCCAATCTCTGACCCAGTAGCTGACCCAACATCTGACCTAGTAGCTGACCCAACATCTGACCTAGTAGCTGACCCAACATCTGACCTAGTAGCTGACCCAACATCTGACCTAGTAGCTGACCTAATCTCTGACCTAGTAGCTGACACAATCTCTGACCTAGTAGCTGACCCAACATCTGACCTAGTAGCTGACCCAATCTCTCACCTAGTAGCTGACCCAACATCTGACCTAGTAGCTGACCCAATCTCTGACCTAGTAGCTGACCCAATCTCTGACCCAGTAGCTGACCCAACATCTGACCTAGTAGCTGACCCAACATCTGACCTAGTAGCTGACCCAACATCTGACCTAGTAGCTGACCCAATCTCTGACCTAGTAGCTGACCCAATCTCTGACCCAGCAGCTGACCCAACATCTGACCTAGTAGCTGACCCAACATCTGACCTAGTAGCTGACCCAACATCTGACCTAGTAGCTGACCCAACATCTGACCTAGTAGCTGACCCAATCAATCTCTTACCCAATCTCTGACCTACTGCATGGTGAAGAGGTTAAATATTTGGGAAAGTTAATTCATTTAAAGTGACCTTAATTATCCTTGCCTTCGAGAAAGCACCGAATGACCTTTTTATGACCTTTTCAGTCGTTTGAGAAGGCCCTTAAACAGCCTGAAGCACTGAATGAACTTTCCAGTGATTGAAATAAGTTCCAAATACAGAGTGACTCTTAAGTAACCTTAGATGACCCTAAAAATCAAAGTCCTGACCGACCTCTTCAGTGATCTTGCACTAAATCAATGTCAAATATTCTTTAGCACTGACCATAGATCCCAGTGACCTACAGAGCTTAGCAACCAAAGATCCCAAATCGACACTTCTCACCTTGGTCTCCAACTGCAGACACTGCTCCGGCAGGCAGCCTCCCAGAATTGACACCAACCGATCGAACGCACCCCATGCGAACCTGTTGCCGCCAACAGCAGTGTGATCTCTATAAGCGGCCTGACCCAGGACTCCCAGCTGTGCCAAACAGTCAACTCCTTCGCTTTTGCCGTATTGCAAACAGACCGAACGCAGAGCAGACTGCAGGAACAGCTTTTTTGCATTGTCATCTGTTTCAATATTGAGATCGAACAGTTTCCGCTGGAAGAGCAGATCAGCAACGCTCAGATCGAATTTATCCCTAAATTCAACCTCATCATCCGCTGAGGCCAACGCACATCTCAACGTCTCAGTCGCTTGACGACCAGACGAAGGCGTCTTCGATGCTGGGGTCCTTCTCAGCGGCCTGCAGGCATTGGGGGCCCAGCAGCTGAGTCAGAGGCTTGTACAGCGGGTTGGCGGGGCCGCCATGAAGCCACATCGCGCCCATGGCTAGGCGGGTTCGGCCTGGGGGTATAGGAAAGCTATTAATAAGACAGGATTGATCATTGAACAGAATAAGTGGACATGTAGCTGTCAGACAATAGTTAAGGACAGGTAGGAAGGTTGTCAGACAATAGTTAAGGACAGGTAGTAAGACTGTCAGACAATAGTTAAGGACAGGTAGGAAGACTGTCAGACAATAGTTAAGGACAGGTAGTAAGACTGTCAGACAATAGTTAAGGACAGGTAGGAAGACTGTCAGACAATAGTTAAGGACAGGTAGTAAGACTGTCAGACAATAGTTAAGGACAGTTAGGAAGGCTGTCAGACAATAGTTAAGGACAGGTAGGAAGACTGTCAGACAATAGTTAAGGACAGTTAGGAAGGCTGTCAGACAATAGTTAAGGACAGGTAGTAAGACTGTCAGACAATAGTTAAGGACAGGTAGGAAGGCTGTCAGACAATAGTTAAGGACAGGTAGGAAGACTGCCAGACAATAGCTACGGACAAGTAGTAAGACTGCCAGACAATAGCTACGGACAAGTAGTAAGACTGCCAGACAATAGCTACGGACAAGTAGGAGGAAGACTGCCAGACAATAGCTACGGACAAGTAGGAAGACTGCCAGACAATAGCTACAGACAAGTAGGAAGACTGCCAGACAATAGCTACGGACAAGTAGTAAGACTGCCAGACAATAGCTACGGACAAGTAGGAAGACTGCCAGACAATAGCTACGGACAAGTAGTAAGACTGCCAGACAATAGCTACGGACAATTAGGAAGACTGCCAGACAATAGCTACGGACAGTTGGAAGACTGCCAGACAATAGCTACGGACAGTTGGAAGACTGCCAGACAATAGCTACGGACAGTTGGAAGACTGCCAGACAATAGCTACGGACAGTTGGAAGACTGCCAGACAATAGCTACGGACAGGTAGTAAAAGCTATTAGACAAATACAAAAGTCATAAACGGTTTGAGCACCCACCACACCAGTAGCTGTGCACTCTGCCACCAAGCCGACTCTCAGCCTCGAACAGGGTGACCCTGAGCCCGGCCCTGTGCATCAGGGAAGCAGCAATCAGCCCGGACAAGCCGCCACCAATCACGGCAACGGAAGCAGAAGCTCCAGCTTCATCATCCATCATATTGACTGCTGTCTAAGGTCTGGAAGCAGTTGGAATTAGTGGAGACTGTCTAATCTCCAGGCGTGTACACTTTCTGCGCCTTTGGGGTTGGCCCTAATGGCTGTGAATGTTCAAGCACACAAGCCCCAAATGAATGTGGAGAACCAGCTGCTCTGCAAGCCCGTTACTATGGTTACATGCTTATGTAAATGATACTAACATGAAGACATTTATTGATGTACTTTTTCAATCAAAATCATTTAATAAAATTTAATGACTTAAAAAGCTTTATAATTGAAACAAAATTAAAACAATTAAATGTCAATTAAAGTAGCATTTAATCAGTTAATCGATTGAGGCAGTATTCCTGAAGCAGTTCTCAAGCAATCTTAAAAAAACAGAGGAAAAGAAAAAAAACAATTGCACATTTTATTGAATACTGAATGCCTATGCTCAATGCTGTTGAAGTTGCTTCTTTGCAGGGCTTAGGTGCTTTGCTTAAGGGAGAGACGGAGAGGGGAGAGACGGAGAGGGGAGAGACGGAGAGGGGAGAGACGGAGAGGGGAGAGACGGAGAGGGGAGAGACGGAGAGGGGAGAGGCAGAGAGAGGAGAGACGGAGAGGGGAGAGACGGAGAGGGGAGAGACGGAGAGGGGAGAGACGGAGAGGGGTGAGACAGAGAGGGGAGAGGCA